>JAQBSW010003618.1:0-80300 GCA_029291075.1 Eudiplozoon nipponicum
ATACTTGCATATATATTCTTCGCAACAAGCAGTATTTAACTGTAATATATTGAATTGAATGATGTCATGCTTACCGCGAAATGTGATAACTGATATCGATGAAGGCCAGAGTGTATGGTTTAACTGGAGTAACAGATGTTCGGAAATTGTTGTAATTCTCAATTTGGGTGAACTTTAGCATAAATTTATATCCATCAGGTTGGTATCATGTGCTGACTCGGAAACCATAGTGTTAGTATCCGGTACTCATCGATTTCAAAAAAGGTATCAGTTACTAACACAATAGCCATATTGTTAGTATCCTTTACGGACTCGGTATATATATTATATAGTGTGAGTTAGCATTGAAGTCGTATTGTCGTTGACTTCAGATTATGTTAGCTTCACTATTACAGGTTTACACATTCGTCTAGGAGATTGTACCGTCCTATTATTCCACATTCTTCTACTAAATATATAGTGGTTAAAGGGCGTAACACCGGCTCCTTCTGATGAGTCGCCAGTAAGCACGAAACGAATGTGCATGAGATTATACTTTCCGTTCATGCTGCCTTTGGTTTATCCTTCTGGTCACAACTGAACTAATTTGTTACTAGGTTCGCAAAACCTAATACATACTTGCATATATATATTAGTTCTTCGCAACAAACAGTATTTAACTGTAGTATATTGAATTAAATGATGTCATGCTTACCGCGAAATGTGATAACTGATATCGATGAAGGCCAGAGTGTATGGTTTAACTGGAGTAACAGGTGTTCGGAAATTGTTGTAATTCTCAATTTGGGTGAACTTTAGCATAAATTTATATCCATCAGGTTGGTATCATGTACCGACTCGGAAACCATAGTGTTAGTATCCGGTACTCATCGATTTCAAAAAAAGTTATCAGTTACTAACACAATAGCCATAGTGTTAGTATCCTTTACAGACTCGGTATATATATTATATGATGTGAGTTTGCATTGAAGTCGTATTGTCGTTGACTTTAGATTATGTTAGCTTCACTATTACAGGTTTACACATTCGTCTAGGAGATTGTACCGTCCTATTATTCCACATTCTTCTACCAAATATATAGTGGTTAAAGGGCGTAATACCGGCTCCTACTGATGAGTCGCCAGTAAGCACGAAACGAATGTGCATGAGATTATACTTTCCGTTCATGCTGCCTTTGGTTTATCCTTCTGGTCACAACTGAACTAATTTGTTACTAGGTTCGCAAAACCTAATACATACTTGCATATATATTAGTTCTTCGCAACAAACAGTATTTAACTGTAATATATTGAATTGAATGATGTCATGCTTACCGCGAAATGTGATAACTGATATCGATGAAGACCAGAGTGTATGGTTTAACTGGAGTAACAGGTGTTCGGAAATTGTTGTAATTCTCAATTTGAGTGAACTTTAGCATAAATTTATATCCATCAGGTTGGTATCATGTACTGACTCGGAAACCATAGTGTTAGTATCCGGTACTCATCGATTTCAAAAAGGTATCAGTTACTAACACAATAGCCATAGTGTTAGTATCCTTTACAGACTCGGTATATATATTATATAGTGTGAGTTAGCATTGAAGTCGCATTGTCGTTGACTTTAGATTATGTTAGCTTCACTATTACAGGTTTACACATTCGTCTAGGAGATTGTACCGTCCTATTATTCCACATTCTTCTACCAAATATATAGTGGTTAAAGGGCGTAATACCGGCTCCTTCTGATGAGTCGCCAGTAAGCACGAAACGAATGTGCATGAGATTATACTTTCCGTTCATGCTGCCTTTGGTTTATCCTTCTGGTCACAACTGAACTAATTTGTTACTAGGTTCGCAAAACCTAATACATACTTGCATATATATTAGTTCTTCGCAACAAACAGTATTTAACTGTAATATATTGAATTGAATGATGTCATGCTTACCGCGAAATGTGATAACTGATATCGATGAAGGCCAGAGTGTATGGTTTAACTGGAGTAACAGGTGTTCGGAAATTGTTGTAATTCTCAATTTGGGTGAACTTTAGCATAAATTTATATCCATCAGGTTGGTATCATGTACTGACTCGGAAACCATAGTGTTAGTATCCGGTACTCATCGATTTCAAAAAGGTATCAGTTACTAACACAATAGCCATAGTGTTAGTATCCTTTACAGACTCGGTATATATATTATATAGTGTGAGTTAGCATTGAAGTCGCATTGTCGTTGACTTCAGATTATGTTAGCTTCACTATTGCAGGTTTACACATTCGTCTAGGAGATTGTACCGTCCTATTATTCCACATTCTTCTACCAAGTATATAGTGGTTAAAGGGCGTAATACCGGCTCCTACTGATGAGTCGCCAGTAAGCACGAAACGAATGTGCATGAGATTATACTTTCCGTTCATGCTGCCTTTGGTTTATCCTTCTGGTCACAGCTGAACTAATTTGTTACTAGGTTCGCAAAACCTAATACATACTTGCATATCTGTGGCTCTTCGCAGCAAGCAGATTTAGCTGTATTATATGAAGTGCGTGATGATGTACTTACCGCGAAATGTGATAGCAGTATCGATGAGGCCAGAGTGTATGGTTTAACTGGAGTAACAGGTAAATACTGTTTGTTGCGAAGAGCTAATATATATGCAAGTATGTATTAGGTTTTGCGAACCTGTAACAGATTCGTTCATTGTGACCAGAAGGATCAAACAAAAGGCAACATGTTCGAGAAAGTATAATCTCATGCACATTCGTTTCGTGCTTACTGACGACTCATCAGTAGGAGCCGGTATTACGCCCTTTAACCACTATATATTTGGTCGAAGAATGTGGAATAATAGAACAGTACAATCTCCTAAACGAATGTGTAAACCTGCAATGGTGAAGCTAACATCATATAAAGTTAACGACAATGCGACTTCAATGTTCTTTGACATTCTATCAAAAACGAACCTTATCATTGAACGATGGTTGTGTTGGTTAGGACACCGAATTAGATGATGAATCTCGTTGCGCAGTGCTGTCCTTCTCGTTGTGGATTTGACCGCATTTTTTTTGTGCGGGACAATTGATAGCACTCTTAGGTCGGTAAAATCTTGAATTTTGATCATTATCAGGTGATTTGATTTTTGGGCTCTACTGATGGGTTGTCATTTGTCCCTTCTTTTTTAAGCCTTCCATCCGCTGATTGTCTGAAAATGACTTCGGAATAAGATTTTCCAATGTTCTTTTCCTAAATTTTCGAGACCGAATTTCTAGTCTTATCTTCAGGGTTGACACAATACGCACAGGAATAAAACATTTGCCACAAGTTGTGTTTTATTCCTGTGCGTATTGTGTCAACCCTGAAGATGAGACTGGAAATTTGGGAAAAGAACAATGGAAAATCTTGTTCCAACGTCATTTTCAGACAATCAGCGCATGGAAGGCTTAAAAAAGAAGGGACAAGTGAGAACCCACCAATCGAGCCCAAAAATCAAATCACCTGAAAGTGATCAAGATTCAAGATTTTACCGACCGTATTGGATGGTCAATCCCATCCTGTCTGCCAGGCTCACGAAGCAATTCCAGTGGTTTGGCTGTAACCGCAGAAGAAGTAGGTCAGCAATCTCTTGTCTGGATACTCTTTTCTGCGTCGCACCTTACTCGCACTAACGAAAATTTAGTTAATTGGAGAAAATATGCGAGAGTCTAATGGAAAGACATGGTTATTTGTGCCTCATTGGCATTGGCTAATCTGGATCCCATCGCGCGGGAGAGAAAATTCTCCGTTTATATTGTTAAATTTTATTAAAATAATTGTTTTTCTGCTTTGGCTGTGGCTGTTGCGGTAGCCACCTTTGAAGGCGTTGACGCCCCAATCGCTTTATTTAGGGCTGTCTTAATTACAAAAAGTCCTCGCCGAAGTGCACGAATTAAGAAAATAATAGGAAACAATAAAAAAATTTATTTGTTTGCTAATAGGACGCGATTTATTAGAGCACAAATGGTAAACTTAACTGCTGAGTTATGTATAATTAAGTCTAAGTGCCCGGAGAAGCGATTATATTAAGCTATGAAGGAATCCGCATAAATCACCGAACTAATATAGGTGAACAGAATAATAGCGACCGAGCCCAGGTGGCAGCTGAAGGACATATGCTTGTGTTTACATCAGGATCGACCATTTATTTCTGCCCTTCATCTTAATTTTAGCTTATGATTGCATTCTTGAATTTGAAAAAGCCACGTTTGTCATACAAAAAATGTGAAGCGCAAGATTTTTCGTTAGAAGCATCAATTGTGCGCGAGGCTGTCCAGAAATTAGTTGAATGTACAGTTTCAGTCCAATTAGAATTGCCTGTAGACATGCCGTATGGAGAATTTAAACGGCAAGGGTTGAATCGCTTCCGCGCCAGGCATAAGGATGTGCTTTCAGAATTATACGGACTTACACTTCCACCGGATCAGACGTTCCTGGATACCATAAAATGCATCAATCTGACTTTGTCTTTGTCCGGTTTGCAACCGCGTGAAGCCAACATGATTATTCTGCACGACCAACCAGATATAGCGCTCTATTTAGCTTGCCGGTAGGCCTGGAAGAAGGAACCCAAATTCTACAATGTTCGACCATGATAACCATCACATTGACTGCGCCGACACCATGCATGAACCCCGCTACAACAGCCGGCAGGGGTGACATACCTTATGGGAAATCTACGTGACGTGTACAGCCAATGGCTTGGACGAAATCTTAGTAAATAAAACACCAGTTGCGAAATATACATCGCCTGGAGGCAGCGAAATCAGTATATTTCCGAAAGAGCAGCAAGTTCAGTGGTGCAACAGCGTCCAGCACACCACGCAACTTGATAATCATGGTGCTGTCCATAAGAGAACCCCTTTTGGTGCTCAGAACTATTGGGCGAGATAAGAGGTCAATCAGAGCACCCTACAGTCTGGTTAGAATCAAATGGCCCTCTTCAACGGGCAGCCATTTATTATGCAATTGGGTACTGGAACTGATGTTACCGTGTTACCAATGGCTTAGCCGTTGAAAAACATGAAACCTACGAGAGCAAATTTGTATCTGGCCTTGGGCACGTCGATGTTGGCTGCGTACGAATAGAAATAATTTAATAATATATGATGATATCTATCCTGTTTTTGTAGCGAATTCCCGGGCAACCAGTTTGGTTTGGACTTAATTATCATACTGGTTAAGACCATTGATTGTAAAAAAAATGTATATGAAGGGTTCGAGTTTCAGTAAAGTCTATATGCAGGATAAAAATCGTCTGCCCGGGTGCCGGAAAGTTTCAAAGCCAGTACAGCATTATACTGCACCTCCCCGATTGCAGCCAATTTCCCGGGCCAACGGTCAATCGCTTTAAACAATGGCTAGAATTAAACGAAGGTTATAAGCCACCAAGAGTATATGGTACTCTAACGAAACTAGCAGCAACGACTTAGGCAAAGCAAGAGATGACAGGTAAGTTTTCTTAAGCCATCCTCATTTTTTTATCGAGCTCCTGTGGTTGATGTTCCAAAAAAGGATTGTTCGCTCTGGTCTGTGGCTGATTCCCGGAAATTAACATCTGTGACTGAATCTGACCCATATGCCATATCGGCTCTGTGCGATCTATTCCTACGACTAGTATGGGGCAAGTGGTTTTCCGTGCTTGACCTAAAGAAGGGTTTCTAGCAAATTGGCGTTAGGCCCGAAGACCGGTGGAAGGAGGCGATACAGGTACCCCAAAGTCATTAAGAATTCATTCGGGTACCATCTGGTCTACAGAAAGCACCTAGAGTGTTCCCAAGAATGATGGACAACTGTACTACGGCTTACGTCGATGATGTCATTATATGGGCCACTACTTATAAATAGTTGCGCATTCAAAGCCTTAGAATGACGACTACATTTTAATACCGAAAAGTTCATATAGGTAGGCAAGATCAATTCCTGGGTCACTCAGTTTCAGTATACCGATGTATTAATATCGAGGATTATACGGTGCCCACTAGAAGAAAATATTTGCACCGACTTATTGGTATGGTGAATTTCTATATGCCTAATCTCGTGGACATGCCGGTTACTCATCAATCCGTATTAAATCTACCTAGTGCTAAGATCGTTTGACTGATGTGTTCCAAGAGGCATTTATTTTCACTTTCCAGGTACGAAGCATGTAAACTTTGACAGACACGTCAGATATTCACATAGCAGTATTAAAAGCTTATGGACGTCCAGTGGAATATGTAAGTCACATACTGACTGGCGGAGCAAAAGTAAATCGTCACAAACTAGGAACTACACTGACAGTGCAATGGTCACTACGAAAGTTGAGATGTTTTGTCATCGGTGCCCATATAAAAGTCTTCACCTATCACAAAGCACTAGTATATTGGTGGTCACTGTTTTCTGAAAAGAAACGAGAAAACAGAGTTTTTGAAAAACTCGCGGAGCATGACGTGACGATTCAACATCGAGCTAGTATCGATAATTCGGGAACCAATGTGTCCAGCAGAATTTATGCCGTTCGAATTTTGTCACTTATCAAAGTCTTCTAAGAACAGAGCAATGATGCCACTTGCCAAGAAGTAGTTAGTCAGTTAATAAACGGAACAGTAATGTCCGCACCATATTATGCCTTGATCCTGATAAACGGGCTATGGATGCGAAAGGAAGGACAGACAGTGCAACGGTTTGAACCGGAGTCTATATAGGCGGAATTGATATTATTTTTGCATGAAATGCTGGGAAATCTCGACGCCGGGCGCCTCATCAAGATATTGTTGTCGCGATTGTGTTGGTCCAGCATATCCAAAAAGCTTTGTAGCTGTTGTCAACATTGCACTACATGTCAGCGTTGTAAGTCACGAAAAAGAGAATAACTCACCCCGATTGTTTTCAATGCCACTACAGGAAATCAATTTTTGCGTATCGACTTGGTGGGCCCACCGCCGGTGGTTCGTGGCGTATCGAGTTTGTACCATTGAAGCAAATCACGGCAGAGGAAATTATAACGTGCTTGGAAGAGCGCTGACTTAGTCGATTTGGTGCAACTGCACAGTTCGAGACGAGAAAATTTTTATCATTGGTGTAAGAAGCCTGATATAAAGCATTCCCGGAAACCACTTGAAACCCTCAGACTAACACAAAGTCTGAGCGAGCACACCAGAAGAAGAAAGTTATTGCGATGTTAGTGCCACTAGACTCAGGGGTCCTGACGAGAAGAACTACATTTGGTCGAGTGGGCCATGCGATTCACAGTATTAAATTTACTGGATTTGCTTGGGCAATCATTGTCTATGGGAGACATATACGATTGCTAGGTGGACTCTTAACCTCAGGGCACGATATGTAATAATAAACTTTGTATATTTACAGAAGGCATACTAGTCTTTCATTGAGGCCTTGCATAATCTAATGTAATAAGTAGATTAGTTTTGTTGATTAGAAAGAAAAATTCACATGACAATGAATAAAAATATATACATACCAACCCAGACGTTCAAGCAGGAGACACAAATTATATACATTTATAGCTGTTACACAGAACACTTAGCTCCGTATTATAAATGTTTCATAACGCATTAATACGTTGTTGGTGATTAACTAAGTTGTCAGCTCTGTTGAGTTTTGCTATTACACTTTTCTTCCCTCAGCAGAAACAGCTGATACACAATATTGTGCAACTAGATCTCGTCAACAGTTTACGCTGCCGCTTGACATTAGAGAATTTCCATCATTGTCAGTTAATACGTAGTCTCTAATTTACCAGTAGCATAGCCTGTAGAATCTCTGACAAATGTGATTCTGAAGGAACTTTGCGTTTGTCAGATATCCTAATTAATTGATTATTTGCTTCCTTGCCAAAAAAATGCAAGCCATCATGGCTGTACTGCTTCCTCCTTTTCAACAGAGATTGCCTTTTTTGGAGTCCTCATCATATCACTTCTGGTTGACTTGGTAATTGGCTTCTCGCTACGTATACAAATACCAATCAAAATGGTGCTGAATCTAGTTCACTTTACACAAAAAATTTTTATCAACGAAAAGCAGAACAGGTTATTAGATTTAACAATAATTGTTTGCGCGGGTGGTGGTAACAATTCTTTAAATCAAGTTTGCGAGCTTGAAGTAAACACCAATCCCATTGTATTTAACCAGTCCGTGTTTATTAAAACCACCGCCAGTCACTGGCGCCCTGACGCGTTTGACCTTCGGCCATCGTAGTACGACGAGCGACTATCGAGGATCAAACCGCATTGAATATATATAAATCAATTTAGATACCGAGAGGTGAGGCCGCATATCGTTGATTTCCATACTCAATGCGGTTTGATCCTCGATAGTCGGTTTCGTCGTACTCTGTTGATCCAAGGAAGGTCGAAACGCGTCAGTACGATACAGCTGACAATTTATTTTGTTCTTGACTGAATTAAATAATAAGGACAATCTTCTTAAAAAGGTTATTAGATTTACAGTAAAGCAGAAAATCTCAAGGAAGACCGGGTAATCAGCTCCCCGAATTCAATTTGGTAACGTGTTTAGGCAACACAGCCGTCTGCAATTCACGTTTACCTGCCTCTAACATACGACTGGGTTTATCTTGTTCATGACACACATTTGAAAGCGTCGAGCGCACTCCTGGTTTACTTCATTTCGTATTGACCTCAACAGAGCATTAACCGACGTCGTCTGGATTGTATTGCTCAACGTAATGCAGCATAGCTTATTAACGTCCACGAATAGAAAGATCTCAAGGAAGACCGGTTAATTTGCTTCCTCGATGACAACTTTCCAACAACGTTTCTAGGCAGCATGACATTATGCAATTCATATTTACATGTCACGAATAAATGATTCGATTCATCCCCATCTTGTTCGTAACAAATATAAGCATTTTATCCATTACAATAAATGCAATGATACTATTACACTATGTTGGAGCGACCTCACGGTTTCCTTGTAGTTATAAACATCTAATGAGTCAATATAAATTGCTTCATAATCCTATGTCAAGTTTTTCCCTAGAGTCTGGCTTCGATAATGTGGTGTAATTTCCTTTAATCGTCAATAAAATGAATCTAATTTGACTGACATGAGTGCTTCCTAAATTACATGATGAATTCAAGACAAACAAGATTGGCTTTATTAAGTATTTAGGGATAGTAACAACGAAAAATTGTTTGCTTATGTTGCTTAAGCGTATAACTATTACAAAAAATGTATACCAACTCACATTGTTCACAGAAAGCATACTAATCTGTTGCTACGGCCATATTTGCAATCCTGCACAATTAAGGAAAGTACGATTCACACGAAAGTACACAAAATATATGTACCTATTAACCAATACATCAATATGATGATGATGATTATTATTATTACTATGATAACGATGATGACGATGCTGATGATGGTGATGGTGGTTGTGGTGGAAATGCTGATAAACACGATGGTGGTTGTGATAACATTAGAGGCCTATATTTTGTAAAAACTAATTTTGACAGAGTTACAGTGCCTATGCTTCTGACTCATATGGTTTTTGTGGCTCACAAGGAATAAGTAATACTAAGTATTATTGACGACCGTACGTAATGTGGAATATTAGTCCATTGTGAGGTGGTATTGGAGCATCGGCTGTAAATTGTTGATATATTGCTGTTTATGATGCTGTTTTCTAAGTTCATGGAAAAGCTGCAATGCATATTTTCGAGGTATTTGAAAGCCTGGCAAATTTCGTTATGTGCTAATAGTGTATTTGTATTCGACTAGATACGCATTGTCATTTGCATATAACCTTTGGAGAGTGGTTATTACTTTTTACTTTTCGCATTGAGGTTGGCCATTTCCAGGTATATCATGGATAATTATTTATTTTATCTAATCACCATAGGATTAAATTATATCCTTTAAACGAAAAATAACCCTAGCTGTTCAAAACCCACTTAAGTGAAACTTCGAGTCAAGACAAATCATAGAAGGAAAATTATTATCCGCATCATTGATGTGTTTAGGATATTTGTCATTGTGACAGCCATCGATTTTCGTGTTAACATCTCTTTGTCGGGAAATGAATAATATCGATCTACTAAATTTTTATTTATTTACCACGCTTGTTAACTGCAACTAGGAACGAAAAACACGTTCCTCTTTTTGTTATTTGCGCGTTGATATGAAATATATCTGTTATCATTCATTTTTTACTACTAGCGTGTAATTTTAATTAGCGAATAATAAATACGCGAGACTGACAGGAGCTTTGCTATGCTGCGAGACTGGCTAATTGGACTGGGATTGGTGTTTATCTCAAGCAGGCAAACTTTAATTTAATAATTGCCATCGCCACTCGTGTAATCAATTCTTGTTATTCCCTGTCTGTTAGCTTATAAAAATATGCGAATATTATTGACTTCAAAAAAATATATATAATTAAACGCATTTTGGTCTTGCACGTGTGCTCCTGTGTAGTTTTGAGCCATAGAAACGAAAAATCGAAGTTTTATCATTGCGTCACTTGGGGGCCTGCAAGGAAAACTGTGTTTTACCTGTGCATATATCAGAATTTAGGAACTGATTCTTCTCTGCCACATAACGATAAACTAATATTCTCAGTTATGTGAAGGCTACAAAAGAATTTTAGACGCCCATTCCTGGTTCCGAATTGATAGCTTTCGTTTAAATAGTCTGACGCCCAAAGTTTTCTAAAGCAGAAGTTGCCAAACTTTCCTTAAGGAGGCTAAATTCAGCCTCCACGCCTGGCTCGCCTGCTTTAATTACCTTACTAGAAATTTACTATTAAAAATTAACTGTGCAATGTAATCGAATTTGGTCTTTTGCAAGAGATGGTTGTGCCTTGATAGTGCCAGCGAGGTTTATAATACGGTCGTTTGTACAATTAACTACGGACCGTCAGTCGTCAGACTGGAATTTTCTATTACCACTGCCTAACGGTAGCAGGAATTAATCTCCGATACTACAGAAGCATTGCTAGATTTTCATTTAGGTTCTTTGGAGCTAGTGCCATAGGAACAATCGATTGGAGTCTGAACATTTTCTTTTAAGAAGTGAACTTTTTAATCATTTTCTATCATCTAGATTAAAAATAACACCGCGAGTGCGACTGGCCAGAGCTGAACTACATTTTAAAAAAAACGACGTCACTAAACTTTATTTTTACTCTTAGTTTGGTTAGGGTTAATTTCCTGTATTGAGTTGCATATGAAGTTATCTTTTTGTATATTTCAATTTTTAACATATTTATTTTTTGTTCATGTAATAAGCTGCTTTTAATTTCGCCATTCTGTTTGATGAGTTGTTAAGTTTTTATTGTTGTTAAAGCTACAAATCCTGGCTTTTATAACATTTCTTTCATTAGAAATGAAACAGTCATGAGCTGAAACGTCTATAAGAATCACTTTGAGGTTGCTGATTTTTACTAGCGAAATCTTAAATTTACACTTTACCACAAAACCAGAAAGAAGTTTAATTTATTTACTTTTTGCGTTTTGTTCTAAAAAATTAACATGAATTAAAACAAACCAATAATTTATTCAATTATACAATCATGCTAAAGATAATAAAAGTTCTTTATGTAAGGTGTACAAACTTGAAATAAAAAGCAATGTAATTTATTTTAAGCCAATCGTACAACACAGTAGAACTACTATCAGTTACACTAGTGCGTGTCGTTTTTCAAAACACGACGGAAGTCTGTATAACTGAAATCGAACCGCAACGACTACATACTTTCAATAATCAGAACTCACTCTAGTTTTCTCGCATCCATTACAATTAAGCTATTATAAATTGTGTGGGTGGCGAGGGTAAATTTAATTAAAGTTTGCTGGATTGAAATAAAAACAGTACCTACTTTTTCAACACTCTTCACCACGGTCAATCGAACTTAGTGACCCGTTTCAACCTTCAACTGATTGGTGTAAATCAAACTACAAAATCTATCTCATGTTTTGAAATAACAACAATATGTTCAAAACATATGATAAAATGTGAGGGTGTTGCATTTGGTTGCATTTGGTTGCATTTTCTATGTCTAGTTTCGTTTCACTTAACTTATGTGCACATTAGAATATAATTCCTATTCTGAATTTTTGTATGTCCTTTCAATCCCAATTAAACAAATCTGTTACTAGGTACGCCACAAAAAAATATACGATGGCATGTATATTAGTTATTATAATCAAAGTTGCGATCTTGATATAAGCACCTGACCCATTAATTACTTACACATGTCAGTATAAACTAATAATTGTATAGTGTAGAAAAGGCAGTTCATCCAGTAGACAGGTTTCGTCCTTATTGGAAACTCACCACGTACTGGCCAGAATTTGCCGCGGACAGGGCTCGAACCTGGGATGTCCAGGTTCGAGCCCTGTCAACGGAAAATTATTACAATTATTAGTCTATACTGACATATGTAAGTAATTAATGTGTCAGGTGCTTATATCAAGATCGCAACTTTGATTATAATAATTGTTATCACCGCCCGCGCAACCAATGTTCGTTTAATTATATAAATGTATATTAGCTCTCAGCAGCAAACTATATAAATATTATATATTTAATTGATTTCATCATTACAGTGACATGATAACTGCTGTCGATCGAGGCCAGAGTTTATGGTTGCGCTGTAGTAAAAGGTGTTCAGAATTGGCTTGAATTCTCAATTTCTGTGAAATTTAGCCGTCGCGGAGGCTGCTTTGTTTGCACTCTATACAGGCTCGGTATCTTGAAAACCTTTATGTCGGTACCCTTTACCGGCCTGGTATATTTTATTTTTACTGAATTCGCTTTGACGTCATATTGTCGAAAACCTCCTATGAAGTTAACTCCATCATTGCTTGAATACGCATTCGTGTAGGAGATTGTATCATCAAACTGTCCCACATAACTTGACCGAATTAATAATTGTTGTAGGTCGCGGTATTTGATCTTACTGATGGGTCGTCAGTAAGCACAAAGCGCATGTGCAGATGAGATTATATCTTTTTGCTGATCTTGTTAGATTTTATAATCGTATGTAAACTTATTTGCTACCGAGTACGCAATAACTAACAGGCAAATGAAAATATAGGCTTGTCGTATTTGGCTACAATTTCTCTGTTCAGCTATATTTTTGTACTTTATTGAAAATCACAGGCATATTTTGAGTTTGCATTATATTTGATGCGTTCTTCATTAGCTAATTTAAATTCTTTTATTTTATTTTGTTAAGCATCGCAATTCATTGTAACTATGGCTTTTGTGATTGTCGCGATGATAATTTTATTCCTGATGTGCTTTTGGCCGAACAGTCAAGTTTACAAACAGATCATTATCATCATGGTATGTTTATTGTCAGCTTTTAGTCTTATTATTTTGTGCATTTTAATTATTTTGCCTGACGTTTTTGGTAATCAAAATTTATCACAACAGTTGTAGGTCAACTGTTTTGTGAATACATTTGTTTCCAGTTTTAAATCAAAATGAACGCTTTAAGTAGTACAGAAGTCGAAAAGGTGGTCATTCTTTCGAATGTTTACAAACTACCAAATACTTCACAACGTATGTGATGCGCTTTACATGTTCCAAAAATGACGATATTTGGCTTCGAGTGTAGAAATCCACAATATCAGCAAGAAAGTTTTTTTCTGCTCGTTCTACATGCCGCACAGAGAGATAAATTTTTAAACTTTTCTTCCATTTTTTAACTGTCGCATTTATCTAATTAAACGAATATTGATTGAGCGGGCGGTGATAAAAAATATAATCAAAGTTACGTTAGTGATATAAGCACCTGACCCATTAATTATTTACATATGTCAGTATGAACTAAGAATTGTATAGTGTAGAAAAGGCAATTTTTTCAGTAGAACTGTTTCGTCCTTATTGAGAACTCATCACATGTTGGTCAGAATTTGCCGCGGTCAGATGATTATATCAAGATCGCAACCTTAATTATAATAATTGTCGCACTTACCATTTTTTTATAATTTCATTTTGAAATTACAATTTTCCGGGTAATTTAAAACTAATAACATCATTGGTATTCGCATGGAGGATTTCTCGAAATTTCAGTAATGGACTTATTTAATTTTAAAATCATTTTGAAAAGTAAATTTAGTTATTTTTGTCATTTCAGAGCTCTTCATTTCTCTATAGATACAGTGCGTTTCCTCGATGCAATTATATAGATTCTGTAGTGTTCCTAAATGCTATATTACACTCTTTATTCTTATTGAAGGGCTCGAACAGATGAAGATTTATATTCGATCAAAAATTAATTTTACTTTCTGTGATACACATGTTTTATATGTAAAAATGCTTAAAGAATGACGAAACTGATCGAACAGATAAGGTACATTGCTTTAAATCAAGTTTGCGAGCTTGAAGTAAACACCAATCCCATTGTATTTAACCAGTCGTCGAACAACATAACAAAACTACCGCCAGCCGCAACGCACTGACGCGTTTCGACCTTCCATGATCATCATCAGAGTACGACGGCAAACTGACTATCGAGGATCAAACCGCATTGAATATATATGGAAATCAAATTTAGATATGCGGCTCTCACCTCTAGCAGTCTTGCATACATTGAACTTGACTGGAAATGTCGGCTGCACAATTTCTATGCAGTCACGAACATTAACTGTTTGCAGCTTTCGCCACATATACATATATAGACAATACAATTTAACAATAATTGATTGCGCGGGTGGTGGTAACAATGCTTTAAATCAAGGTACATGTTCTTTTTTACGTTATGCATATTCTATTTTTTATAAAAATAAACAATTGAGAGTATTTTATTGTTTGTACAACCGTACATGGAAATTTGAAAAGCTTATTCTAATATATAAAAGCTAGCCAAGAAAATGTTTCTTACAAGAAATTCACAAGTCCTTCAACCTCGTCTTTACTCGGCAATTGAATAATCTATACTAAATAAGAACATCCGATAAAAAATTTCATATCCATCTGAAAGGATGTGCAACGTTTTCTCGAGATCGGCTGTGACGACTCGCAGAGATCAAGACATGGATCAATACTACTAAATTTAGTAGCATGAAAATGCCACAAAGCGAACAATTAGCTCAATTTTTCCAGGTATGCTGATAATAGGACAGTATATTTAGTAATTCAGTCACATCCAACACTAATTACTCTCAAAATAATCAGATGCTAATTCGGTGATACGCTCAACCTAAAGAAAAATCGCATTATACGACTGTTTTGATTTGTCTATAACCCCGCGACCTATAAATTTCTCTTTAGAAGTCAATATGCTAGACTCTATCATATTATTCTGCCCAACAATATCCACATCACTTGACTTCTCTAGAAACTTCAACATGCTCACTGTAAGCCTTGTACCAAATTCCCAAGAAACTCCAGGAGCCGGCTTATCCTCCAAAAGGAGTCAGCCGCAGTAAAGTAAGTATTTTATTGGGAGTTGTGGGCAGTTTATATCGTGTATACTTAGCTCCACAGTCTTTCAGTCATCCTTATACTAAGTTTTCATTTGATTAAGTTAATATGAACTAGTCCGATTTTCGATTTTAGTTTTATGCATACCATAATTACTTTCATCATTGAATCTCTTGAAGGCTGTCCAGACGTTTCGTGTCCTCTTTTCCGGACACTGCATCCGAGGTCAAAACTATTTCTCATATAGGTTACGAAGACGACAACTGAATAATACAAGTTACTCTTATATTATTACATCTTTTATAACCTGTGTATTTCACGTTAGCCAATTTCTTGTCCACATTTAACCAACATTAATATGTAATACAATATATATATATATATATATATATATATATATATATATATATATATATATATATATATAAACATATGCGGATATATTCATGTATGCCACTATTTGGTTAAATGCAAGCGTATCGAAACTGTCCTATTTTACCAAGAGTACTGAGTAAAATATACAAATACGTTCACCATACTCATCTGATAAAAATGGAAGATGTAAATAATTAGGAAAGTTAACTTAGATGGTCCTGACAAGGCACTTAACTTTCGTTTTTTAGCCTAATGGGAAACTTACTTAAATGCTAAGATAAGCGAAGATATGAACTGGTTAGAGAAGACAAAAATAAGATTTAGGTAATTCTTAAATATTGAGTTGAATTGCGCAGTGCTGTCCTTCTTTCTGTGGTTTGACCGCATGCTTCTAATGCGGGACAATTGAGAGCACTCGTAGGTCGGTAAAATCTTGAATCCTGTACATTTTCAGGTGCACTGATTATTGGCCTTGATTAAAAAGAGTGGAAAATCTTGTTCCAACGTCATTTTCAGACAAGCAGCTGATGCTGGACTCAAAATGAAGAGACAAGTTAGAACCCATCAATCAAGGCCAATAATCGTTGCACCTTAAAATGTACAGGATTCAAGATTTTACCGACCCACGAGTGCTATCATTTGTCTTGCAAAAGAAACATGCGGTAAAATTCACAAAAATAAGATTTGTTACTCTCTAAATTGAAATTGAATTATTTTAATAAAGAAATTAATAAGATTAGAAGAGTTCACGAGAAATCAAATTAGAAATTCTACACATCAGAATCCTTAAGCGTAATGATATTGAACGTCCGTCTAAAATAGTTGTTTCTTAATATTTTACGTTTATTAATAAAGAACAGTTGGATATACTTAACCGTAGTCTCAATACTGATATTACCGTGGAATGCCAGCCAAGGAACGAGAATATTGCCAATCACCTCTCAGAAACAGAAAACTAAATTTGAATTTGTGATCGCTCTTCTGCTGGTAAATCATAAGGAAGATAGGTATAAGCCAAATTATAATTTCGGAAAATATAGTACCTAATATCATTTCTTAAAGCTGATATTACGAGGCGCGAGGGTCTAAATGAACCAATCGATCTTTTTTCATAAAATGAATGGACAACTTTACAATAGCTAGGTTTAGAATAAAGAAACCAGACCCCACGGGTAAGTTGCAAGGTAAGGTTAAGGCTTTCGTAAATAAAATTATGGATACAGTCCCACCTGGGTTGTATGGTTGCATTTTTTATTGCCCATTAAAGTAAGTGCCTTATGCGGATTCCCTCTGTGTTCCTAATATATTCGTTTTTAATCTTTCATTTGTAATTTGCACTTGATACACTGCTTCTGGTAATTCTTCAAAATTGCTTGCATTTGTTTATTTAATAGGACTTGACTGAATCGTTATTTTACTTTATAATTGTTCTGAATTTAGACAGAAATGATCCATTTCTGTACGAGGCCTTCTAGTGATCACATATCTATGTGACTCACGCTCATTCAATGGGCCTTAGGTATTTCAGCGCATTTTTATTTTCATGCTTTACTTCAGCTCATGAATTTCATTCGATCATAGTGAGTAACACTTTATCACTTATTGCCACTTCATAAATCAATAGAATACAACCTTGCTCGTTTAACCGATCGTAATTAATTCATTAATCGAGTAACATAATTCTGTGTTGATGATTGAATGCTACTATTTGTGTGAGTCGATAAATGCATTAGAATGTTCATTGACACGAGAAATCAACTTAACAATTTACTGGAACTTCGGGTTTTTGTATATGATCTTCTATTGTGTTATGCTTAGATAGAAGTATATAACTATAGGTATATGTATGAAGATGTTTTACAGTAATCTTAACATTAGCTATTTAACCAAATGACTCGTCAAAACTAGATTGGTCAGTCGACTGTTAAATATGTTTACCCTGTACTCTTTGTAAACTAGCACAACATGTGCGCGTATATTTAAATGCAGCGGAATATCTGTGTCTGTGTGATTATACTTGTGTATTTATGTATATATATATATATATATATATATATATATATATATATATATATATATATATATATATATATATATATATATATTGAATAGTATTATTGGTTAAATATTGACAGGAAATCAGCTATTGTGAATAACATGGTCTACAAAAAGTGATATGTCTAAATAAGAGAGCTATTTGCATTATTTCATTTGTGCCTTCTGTGTAGCCTACTTATGAGGAATTATTAAGATTTGATGGTGTCCGGAAAAGAGGACACGAAACTTAAGGATAACCTTCAAGAGCTTCAATTATAAGAGTAATTATGGTGTATCAAAAAGCAATGTCCTTCAAAAGAAAATTAGAAAATAATTACTTGCAGATATTTGTGACAGTTTTACGATTGTTTGTAGTTAATTGCATCTTGGCTTTTGAGTATGATGTGTTTGTGTCTATGTGCGTGTAAGGATTAATTTTGCTCTTCAACTAAGTTGGATTTTAGATCTGTTTATGTCCGTATCGGTGGCTTGTATTTTGACCATTTTTTTTCTTTGATTTTTATTTCGTTAACGAGTGTTTTTATCTTATTAAGCGAATATTGGTTGAGTGTTTTTATCCTCATACTACTAGTAAGTAGAGCATTCTTTGCCATGGTAGCATCTCAGGGGTTTCACATTGCAGTTTTAATCTCTCAACCTGATTGGGCAATTTCGAGCGCTGTTGGTATTTTTGCCGTTTGCACAGATATTTCCACTTGAGTTTGTTATGAGCCCGGTTGAATGCAAACATTCAACCGCATTTGCGACAGAATGAAGTAGAAACAGTCGTGTTAACTGCATCATTATCATTAGCAGTGCTAAAAATTTCATGACGAGCGATAAATAGTGCAATCTGCTCACCTTGAGTTGCTATTTTGTACAAATGATCCATAAGCGCTCACTTAAATGCAAAAATACACAATCTCATAATCAACACTCAATCACTACCAATAATCGTGCGAATATAAAATAGATATATACTGTTTTTTTTGCGCAGGCGTAGTACGTATGGACTTGTGTATTATGTATTGCATACCCAGTAACAAATTAGTTCCGCCACAAACAATATATATTATATATTTAATGGAATAATGTAATGATTACGACGAAATGTGATAACTGGACAAAAGGTGTTCAGAAATAGTTGTAATTCTAAATTTTGGTGAACTTTCGCATGCACTGAAATCCATCGTGTTGGTACTGTGCATCGACTCGGCGTCCATAATGTTAGTACCATGATCCTTTTTGGTACCATAATTTTGGTATCGGGTACTGACACAATAGCCATAATGTTGATATCCTTTAAAACTCGGTATATATTTTATATATAGTGAGTGTTGCATTGTCGACGACTTTGCTTATGCACTTGTGTATTAAGTATTGCATACCTAGTAATAAATTAGCTCAGATAGGATCAAAAGGATATACCAAAGTCAGGATGAACGTAAGGTCAGTTTTTCCATAAAGTAAAGCCTGTTTAGCATCGTTTTTGAGATAGAGTTCCAATTGGCCAGAATTTCCGTGACGAGGGTTCGAATCGGAGCAAATTTTCTTCAGTCTTGGAACTCACCTTCTGTGATATTCTGGTTATTCTATAACTTCACTTTTCATTTACATACGAACTTCAATTTTTGTTCGGTATTTGGTTCAGATGGAGCTTATTTGGCATCATTTTGGCTTATTGTTCCAGCTGGCCACCTCAAATTTGTTATTATATAGCAGAAAGTATTCCATCTGGAAATATGTTGTTGAATGAAAGTATATTGAAAGGATTTTACTATATATATATATATATATATATATATATATATATATATATATATATATATATATATATATATATACTGATAGTATAAACTAACTATTGCATTTGATAGTAAATATAATTAATAAAGATAACTGGTTTCGTCCTTATTTGGCGTTTATCAATATGCATACGGCTACGATAGATTTAAGCTCAGTGAAGTATGCTAGTTATAATCATTTCTGTTTTCATGCTTAACTTTTAGCCTGAAGACGCAAAATCAGAAACGGACCATCTAATATTTAATGTAGATAAAGATTACAATACCAAAAATGATTCTAAACGTCAAACCACCAATTTGGACTCACAGTATATTATACCAGATTTTCGGGGTCCTGGCGCGACGAGCACAAACTCCTTAGATAATCAGCAATCGGTTGGTTCTGGTTCTTTTGCATCTGGCAATATCTCGGATTGGAGTGGTTTACCAAAAAACGTTGCCGCTTGTTGTCATGACAACGACTCGGGTGTCTCGTGTTCGCCACAGCCGCTTGCTAATGATGATACTTTGAATGCATCAAGTCGGGTAGCTGACTGTTGTATCTCTAATATATGTGGACAGTCGCTTGATCATCATTCGCAACATACAGGCAGGTCTTTGGTAATATTTACCTCTCTGAGTTTAATTCTCAAATGATAAATAAGTTGTCTGAGTATGCATTTAGTAAAATAATTATTTTGCAGAACAGAAAAGAGTTGAGGGTTCTGTGATTAACGTGTTTTAGGACCGAATTTGATTAATAACGTTTTATCATTGGAGAGTACTCTTATTGTTAAAGTTGTCTTAAAAATGGTAGGTTTTTAACTTTCTACTCTTTAGGGTATTAGATATTGCTTTTTAATCTTGAGTTTATTCCTATAACATGTTAATTAAAAAGTTAAATTTTCTATTTTGACAGTTTTGTGTCCTTCATGACTCAATTTTCAAGTTGAACCTAGGCCATGAATAAATTATCTTTTTAAAATAACAATATATCCAATTGTTGCAGTAGCTACCCTTAATGTCAAGAATTTCCCCCGGAAGTGATAAACAGATACAACGAGGGTTTCAAGAGTGTGTTGGAGACACGGCTAGCATAAGGAAAGGGCAATAAATTAAAAATTATTATGAAAGTTTCTTTACTAAGTGAAGCGCTTTATACTAGGAAACTCCTATATATATATATATATATATATATATATATATATATATACGCTTGGATGTCCAGTAGTTATTGGATATTTCAGTATCAGTGCAGTTGGATTTACCATTAGACCTCCGATACGCAGAATTTAAACGGATAGTACTTGATTATTCCCGTGCTAGTCCTCCAGAAGTATTTGCTGAATCATATAGAGTCAAACCATTGTCGGGAAAGCTTCCCCTAGACATCATCGCACGAATTAAGTGGTTATTTTCCAAACAAAGGGATTCCATCTCGGGTTTGCAATTGCATGAATCAATCATGTTCATGTTGATGGACCTCTCTAACTATGGCGCTTTGATGAGCAAGCCTGACAACTTAGAAGTGAGTCCAAGTTCTACGAAGTTCAGTCATGATTGTCATCGCACCTGGGTCAACGACACCACAGTGCAAACGTGTGTAGTAGATACATTCTCTGGTAATTCTCGGCATAATAAACAGCCGATCCGTGATGGGCGTCGAGACCAGTGCCTTGGAAACATTCAAAATGCATGATAACAGCAGTATTGAAGTAACCGGATGTGACGCCTACCCTACTTAGATAGTGATTTTTTTGCGAAGAGTTAATATATCTGCAACTGTGTATTAAGTGTTACGCAACTAGTTAAAAAAATATTGGAAGGATAAACCAAAGTCTGAATGAACGAAAGGCATAACCTGTTTGGGTGAGGGAAGTAGTGGAGTTAACTTCATATAGTCTTCGACAATGCGACTTCAATGCCAACTGACTATATATAATAAATACCGAGATGTAAAAGGTACCAACACTATGGTTGCCTAGTTGGTGCATAGTGCCAACATTATGGTTGCCGAGCGGGTTCGACGTACACATTATTAACGCAGTAGCTTTCAAGATATGCTAAATTTCACCAAAATTGAGATCTACGACTACTTCTAAATGCCTATTACGCTAGCAAATATTATTTTGATCGATATCAGTTGTCACTTTTCGCGTTAATCATCATAAAATTCAATTAAAAAATAACAGATAGATACTGCATGTTGTTGAGAAATAATATACATGCAGTTGTGAATTTGGGGTTGCGCACTTGTAACAAATTAGTTCACACATGACCTGAAATATAGACCAAATTCAGCATGAACGGAAGGTATAATCTCATGTGTGCATTCGTTTCATGCTTACTGGCGACTCATCAGTAGGAGCCGGTAATACGCCATTAACCCATTATACATTTGGCTGACAAATGAGGGCAATTGGGATGGTGCAATCCCCTATATGAATGTGTAAACCTGCAGTAGCGGAGTTAACTTCATATAAGGTCTTCGACGACGCGACTTCAAAGTCAACTCACAATATATAATATATAACAAGCCTGTAAAGGGTATCGACACTATGGTTGTCTAGTTGGCACATGGTGCCAACACATTGGATTTCAAGATTTAATAAATTTGACCAAAAGTAAGCACGAAACGTATGTGTAAATGAGTTTACCTTTTGTTCATGGTAACTTTTGTTTACCTTTCTGGTCATTTTTTAACTATTTTTTTACTTGTTGCGTAACACCTAATTCACAATTGCATATTTATTAATTATTCACAATGAACTATCTAATTGTGATGTATTGAATTGAATGATTTTATGATTAGCGTGAAAAGTGATAACTGATATTGATTAAAGTCAGAATGTATGGATTTGTTCGAGTAACACGTGTTCAGAAGTAGTTTTAGTTCTCAATTTTTGCGAAATTGAAAACCTTTAAACACGTTTATTGGTACCAAGTACCGTCTCGGCAACTATTGTGTTGTTAATGTGTGTCTGCTCTGAAACTATAATGTTAGTAACAGGTACCCACCATAGTGTTGGTACCCTTTACACGCATGGTATATATTATTTATAGCAGGATTTTACAGGAGAACCGCCATATCGAGATGGCAACAGAATCTATCATTGCACCAGAATTAATAACAGGTACTGTTCAGTATTAGAGATCTACTTGTGCTCAGAATTATGGATCAGCAGAAGAGGCTTAGCATGGCGTCCTGCATTCTGCTTAGAAACAGTTGATCCGTTTAGGAAATGATTCTTGGAAACTTTGTTACACGTGGGACCGCCTTTGATTATTCATTTGGATAGTGGAACCGATGTTTCTGTATTACTCATGCCTTGGTCGTTAAACAAGATGCGGCCTACTAGGGCAGAGTTATATCCTCTGACGCGGAGGTTGGGGCCACCGAAGCATTGTGCTCCAAGTTCTTAATTAATTATAATATCTACCCAATGTAATTAATTATTAAAATCTCCGAGACAACGCAGTTTGGTTTAACTTTTATTGGCAAGTGAATAAGGTCAAGTAATTTTAAGAATACATTTGTGTTTAGGTCGATTAGCCCGATTCCATACAGTAGATATGCGACACTCCATCCCATTGTGAGACACTTCTGTTGCCATCATGTCTAAAAGAATTTAAAATGCAGTATGACGCAGTAAATAAGCCCAATGATTAAACAATAATTAATTGTGCGGGTGGTGGTAACACTTCTTTAAATCAAATTTGCGAGCTGGAAATAAATACCAATCCCATTGTATTTAACCAGTCAACGAACAACATAACAAAACTACCGCCAGTTGCACACACTGACGCGTTTCGACCTTACATAATCATCATCAGAGTATGACGGCAAACTGACTAGCGAGGGTCAAACCGCATTGCATATATATGGAAAGCAAAATTAGATATGCGGCTTATACTTATAGTAATGTCAAATACATTGTACTTGATTGGAAATTTTATTGTTATGCTGTTACCCTCACCCGCGCAATCAATTATTGTTTAATTGTATTGTCTATATATGTGTGTGTGGCGAAAGCTACAAACAGTTGATGTTCGTGAATGCATAGAAATTGTGCAACCGACATTACCAGTCACTTACAATGTATGCAATACTACTAGAGGTGAGAGCCGCATATTTGATTTTGCTTTCCATATATATGCAATGCGGTTTGACCCTCGCTAGTCAGTTTGCCGTCGTACTCTGATGATGATCATGAAAGGTCGAAACGCGTTAGTGCGTGCGACTGGCGTTAGTTTTGTTATGTTGTTCGATGACTGGTTAAATACAATGGAATTGGTGTTTACCTCAAGCTCGGAAACTTGATTTAAAGAATAAGCCAAATGATTCCATCGATAGTAGCGGACCTATGTTTGATTACTTTAAACTGAATTAGATGACGGATGTAACCCACCAAGAATATATGGCATTCCTCCAAACAAACTCGTTGCGGTTTCTACAGAAACGCAAGAGATGATAGATTCCGGTTTATTGGAGCCATCGCTATTTGTGTTTCCTGTTTCCATGTTGAAGAGATAGATAATTTTTTTGACCAGCTGCAGATTTTCGTCAATTAATTAATGTGACTAAACTTGACTAGTATCCCATGCCTGTCCCGCGTGATCTGTTTATAAAACTAGCGTTTGGCACGTTGTTTTACGCGCTTCCCTTAAATTAGAATGTTTGGCTAATTGGCGTCTGCAATAATGTCGTTACCGATTTACTTGGGTAACTAAACGAACATTAGTTGTGCGGGCGGTGATAATTACTTTTTAATCAAGGTTGCGAACTTGATATAAACACCTGACCAATTATGTACATACATTTATCAGTATAAACTAGGTATTGTATTTTGTGGAAAAGGTAATTCATCAAGTAGACCGATTTTATCCAGATTCCAGATTCCGAAGCAGACTTGCCCAGGTTCGAACCCTGACCGCGGCAAATTCTGGACAGTATGTGATGAGTTCCCAATAAGGATGAAACTGGTCTACTTGATGCATTGTCTTTTCCACACTACATAATACCTAGTTTATACTGACAAATGTATGTACATAATTGGTCAGGTGTTTATACTAATTTCGCAACCTTGATTAAATAGTACTTGGGTAACTTTTTGTCTAAAAAGCTATTCTTATGTGTTCCAAAGAGTAATGAATTTCTTCGTGGTCTATTTTGCATGTACCTATGTGTACGTGGAAAGTTTAACTATTTGACCAATCACGAAACAATAAATGTATGCATAGTCGAAGTGTAGCTGTTAAATTAAATTCATGAAATGGTAAAAAAACAGCAAGTGCGGTTACTGTGCCATTCAGTTACCGCAGATGGAGATAAGCCATTAGATTCGAATTTAGGTCTTGTCCAGGTTTATTCGATTTGAAGTAATTGAAAATGGTTATTAGCATTATGAGTTTCTGTAAACCATACCTTACGGGTATGGTGGTCACTAAACAACTCTTATCAAAATTAACTAATTTTGAAATATAGTTTTGATGGACAGAGGAGGCCCAAGTATTATTTTTCAAATTGAAGTAGGTATTGATGATTTTATCGGAGAAATACATGTCAATTGTGACAGAAGCCTCAGATGTTATCATAAAAGCGGTATTATAAGCGGAAAGACGCCCAGCATAATATGTAATTATCACTCATGAAAGCGGAGCAAAACTAAACTGAACGAAATAGGACTACTTGCAGTACAAGGAGCCCCACGGAAGTTTAGTTAATCTATCACCGGTGGGTATTTTTACGTCTTTACTGACCACAAACACTAGTGCATTGGTGGTCATTGTGTATTGAAATTAAACGAGTACACCGGGCTATTGAAGAGTTCGAAGAATACGATGTAATGGTTTATCATCGAGCAGGTATGGAGAATGCCACGGCCGATGCGCTGAGCATAATTTATTCTGTTTCAGTATCATTAATCATCAAGGTCTCCAAAGAACAGCGCATTGATGACATATGCCAAGAAATAGCCAAGCCCGTCAAAGTTTGAGCGATCAGTCCTACCGTCGGCAGTTTTTATTGGAAGAACTGGCGACGCGAGTGGCAGCGCGTTCAGTAATTGATCAGCCAGCAGCTGTTTGATTAGAATTTCAACGCGTCTGAATTATTATTTAATTAAACAACTCTTATTACAATATTTGCAGTTGTGTACAACGAGATCTATTGGTAACAAATTAGTTCAAATAGGACCAGAAAGATATATCAAAGTCAGAATAAAAAAGGTAGTCTTATGTTTTGTGCTTACTGACTGGTTCTACTCCCTATGCCAACTATATACCTGATAAAAATATTGTACGGGTGGACAGTTAAAGGCCAGAGTGTATGAATTTGTATCAATAACACGTGCTCAGTAGGAGTTAATTATAAATTTTTGTAAAATTTAACCTATCCTGAAATCAATTGTGTTGGTACCATGTGAAGAATAGATATTTTGAAAACCATTATGTTGGTATCATTTACAGGCTTGGTAAATTCTATATATAGTGCGTTGGCTTTGAAGACGCATTGTCAAAGACTTGATATGAAATTAACTACATTACTGTTGGAATACACATTTGTATAGGAGATTGTACCGTCCATCTATCCCAAATTTATTGACCAACTATATAGTGAGTATATGGCGTTTAACAGGCTTCTACAATAAGCAAGAAACGCATGTGTACATGAGATTATCCTTCTTTCGTGCTGACTTTGATGTATCTTTCTGGTCCTATTTGCATTAGTTTGTTACTAGGTACGTAACAATGTATTGTTTAATCATTATAGGAAAAATAATCATAAGAGTATTTATAAGTTTGGTAGTACAGCTAGGCAGAATTGACTGCCTTTTTTCGTCCTTATCATCATATTTATGTTACCACCACTCGCACAATCAATTATTGTTAAATTGTATTGTCTACATATGTATATGTGGCGAAAGCTACAAACAGTTTATGTTCGTAACTGCATAGAAATTGTGCAGCCGACATTTCCAGTCAAGTTCAATGTATGCAAGACTGCTAGAGGTGAGAGCCGCATATCTAAATTTGATTTCCATATATACTCAATGCGGTTTGATCCTCGATAGTCAGTTTGCCGTCGTACTCTGATGATGATCATGGTAGGTCGAAACGCGTCAGTGCGTTGCGGCTGGCGGTAGTTTTGTTATCTTGTTCGATGACTGGTTAAATACAATGGGATTGATGTTTACTTCAAGCTCGCAAACTTGATTTAAAGAATTGTTACCACCAGCCGCGCAATTAATTATTGTTAAATCATATTTATGTGTTTGTTATAAGATATGATCTGGAGTTAAAGGCTCTGTGTAACAGCATTGAGTATATATAATTAGAGAATTTCATTTTAAATAGCATGGTGTTATCGAAATGCAGCTTTTCAGAAGCATATAACATTACAGATGTAATGCTTACGGTGGTATGACTGTATACGGCAGACTGTTTACGGCTGTGATTAATAGTATAAAATGGCTCCTGTTAGCTTAAATTCTATTGTGAAATGATTATCTGCGAAGTTTATATAAAAAACGCTACTTGTGTGATTGTTATTCTGATTTCTTGCAATAATGACTCATATGTTTTGTAATAATGCTATCCGGTAGCAAACTGTTGAAGAAAATGGCAGTAACTATCATTATTGAATAAAAATGTAGCAGAGTTGCGCTCGCTTAGAATTTGCTTTGTTGGTGCAAACATTAATTTGGGGAACGATGGAATTTACAACTCTCTGTAGACCAACAGGGATAAAAAATTCTAAATTACACTAAATTCAAACGTTGTTCACAACAGAAAAATGGTCACCCTTATTGCTTTCGATACCAATGCACGAAATCAATTTTTGTATATCGCTCACGTTTGATGATTGCCATGGTAGATAAATTTACCCGGTAGATCGAGTTTTTATCCTTATAGCAAACAACATCTGAGAAAATTATAAGGTGCTTAGATGCGCGTTGTCTCAATCGATTTGATGCACCACAAGTCGTTTTTTTGAGATCAGTACGTACAGTTCAAGTAGAAAGAGTTTAATCATTCGTGCAAGAACCTCGATATAAGGCATTTCCGGAGCTACGACTTATCACTTTGATTTTAACCCGTCGGCTGAGCGAGGTCATTGTACATTGAAAGATATTCTGTGTTAATGGTCCCATGTAGCCCTCGTTCTTGGCTACAGATATTCCATTTAGTCGAGATAGACATGCGATCTATATTATCAACAACTACGGGCTTTGCTTCCGCAACCATGGGGTTCAGCTATGTCTGCCATGCGAACTCGTAATATACGATCCCGAAATTCAGGGCCGCTTACATTTATCCCAGGCCGTGTGTGTTAACCAATGGCCAGGTTACACTCAATGACTTACATGCGCTTGCCTTTGTGCCTGGGACTTTCTCATCGTGGCTGAAGTGGAATTTACAACGCTACACACTATTGACCCCGCGCTGGGACACTCGATCGATTAACCTTGGTGCCAAAGCCGTCTCCTGAGGAGTGGGCGAATCTGTTACAGTTGCAACTCTAGTGGTACAGAACGCGCCAATGGCTCCCTGCAGTGCTTATACGAATGGCAGAATTAGTCAGTATAAGCGATAGACTGAAGAAGAAAGGGGATCAAGGAAGTGCTGAGTACTGCAGTCGAGCCTAAGAAAATTATATTAATGATTTCTTATTATCATTTTCTTTACTAAGAGACAAGCCTAATGCAGGAGAACTGCAATATATAATATTACTTTGTAAATAAATGTTTTCAAGCAGAAAGGGCTTCTGCATTTTCGTTGGAAGAACTGTTACTTATGTTAACAGGGCAAATTGCTACCGTAACCGACGGATAATAAAATTCATTGTACCCTTCCTGTGTGCAAAAACAAAAAGAAATTTTATCAGATATAAGAAATATTTCTTTCGCATTCTCTTCTCAAATATCTACTAATGAACATATCTTTATATATAAATTGGAAAGCAAAACAAGATAGAAATATGTGAAAATAGAGAGAGTGTGATACATATTTCTATCTTGTTTTGCTTTCCAATTTATATATAAAGATATGTTCATTAGTAGATATTTGAGAAGACAATGCGAAAGAAATATTTCTTATATCTGATAAAATTTCTTTTTTTTTGCACACAGGAAGGGTACAATGAATTTTATTAAAGCTCGCATTTCAAAAGAATCATAAAATATTAAAGCTCGCCCAGACAAAACGGTAATGGTGAACACAGAAGGAATCCAAATAGGAAACTATATTCTTATGAGCGAGTACAAGAATTAACATTCATTAATTCGAATAATATGCCAATAATTCTTTAAATCAAGTTTGCGAGCTTAAGTTAAACACTAATCCAATAGAATCAAAACAGTCTTACATCCCAGCAAGACTACTGTCAGTCCCACGTACTGACGCATTTCGACATTTCATAGTCCTCGTCAGAGAACGACGGTAAACTGACATACGAGTATCAGACAGATGTTTATATGTGAGTTATGGAAATTAAGATATTCACCTCTCATATCTACTAATCTCATACACATAGTAATTGACTGGAAATATTGGCTACACATTATTTATGCCATCATGAGCATGTTTTTTGACAGCTTTCATCACGTGTGTATAAGTTATACATCTAAACAATTAATAATTCCGCGGCTGACGACAACGATTTTTTGTGCGATTGGTTTTTATCACAAACTCGCAAATTTAAAAAAATTTTTGTCACCACCTGCGCAATCAACATTTTAATGTATAATTTATGTTCATATAGCGAAGGCTGCCAAAGTTAATGCTCGTGACTGAATAGAAAATCTGCAGCCGACATTTTTATTCCAGCACAATACATGTGACATTACTATGGTTGAGAGCCGCATATCTATTTTTTATTTCTTTATATATGCATTGCAGTGTGGCCCTTGCTAGTCAGTTTGCTGTTGTGCTCTGATGTTGATCATAGAAAGTCGAAACGCGTCATTACGTGTGACTGACGGTAATTTTGTTGTTTTTGAGGCGTTTAAATACAATGTGATTGGCGTTTATCACAAGCTCGCAAACTTGATTTTTTTAAAATTGTTTTTTTCGCACTTACAATCAATGATTGTTTAATATATCGGTAAATACTATTTTCACGGCCTTTACCATACATACATGGGTGATAACAAACAACACGGATAGCACTGCGCAATGTACAGGAAAATTTATACAAAGATAATGTTTACAATGCATCTATACATGCAATTTAATAATTCGTTAGTGAGACGTGACCTCTTAGAGTTGATAGCTTTGTACGCTTTCAAGCATTCAAGTACTGTTGTTTGAGAATAATAGCACATGCATGTTAACAACGAATAACGAACGCTGAGATCCATAGACTTATTTTTGGGTTGGTCAAGAAACGGTTGTCGTTAGAAAGCCAAATAAAGCTCGATCAACTACGCTGGCTCGCTCACGTTTTGCGTATGCCTTCAGTTCGACTGTCCAGTAAAGCATTATTCTCTCACCCAGTGCCAGATTAACATAAGAAACTATGTGGATAGACTAACGTGGCAGAAACAGTTGAAGTCAACTGCATCCAAATTGAGTAGTGTAGGACTCATTAGTCGGCCAGGATATGGTCCACGTGAGCTTCGTATTTCATGTTTGTAAACCCTGTGTGATATGGCATCGAATCAAGCTTGGTGGCGATCTTGTTGCAGATATCTAGTGCAGTTATATTCGTAACTTTTTCTCAATTGGACAAAGTTGGCTGCGAGCTTTGGCTGTGTTTGTTACGCTATACAGGGAAAACCGCATGAAAGCTGTATTTCCAATGTTGCCTTGCCTTTAAATTGATTTGACCTTAATGATGCTGTGTATAGGTTTAGTTTTTATCAATTTAGTGTGCTATCTGAGTAAATATACACACGGTAACTAGATCCTCCCCTCACGATTCACTGCTTTAATAATTTATGTGCCCAAATTATTATTTATGTCATTATTATTGCTTTTTCTAAATTTTTTTTGTTCTTTTTATGGTTATATGGCAATGAAACATTAGTTGCTAATGACTTTTGTATCTTTTGGCGCGATGTTGATGATGATGATTATTATTATTATTAACATTATTATTACATAGTTAAAATCGAGGCTTCCTGCGCAACGGGATCCAGAGTAGCCTATGTCGGTATGACAATTGACCAGACCTCTTATTTTTCCGCTAAATCCACATATCATGCACTCCAGTGTTTATTAGACTTTGAAGATTGACCGATGCCTTAAATAATGGTTTTTATCACGATTAATGATCTACATATTCTGCGATTCCAGCCATTCACTGGGGCAGCTTCAGTAGCCAGATAACAATGACAATAATGAAGTAGAACAAAGTTTTGTATGTGTTTTTCTAGTCCCAACTAGACATGGAGCACTGACATTATAATTTATTTAAAGATCATGGACTTATGCTTAGTTAAATAGGTTGGCGATTCCAGAGCGGTTTACATTTTTATGGCAAAGTCTAATAAGATAGAAAATCTGGTCATAATTCGATGTCTGATGTCACTCACTATCAGTCATTGATAGAAGAGTTCTTTGACGACTAGTAGAAGGCCGCAGTTCATCATGATTTTAGACTCCGCATCACAATCGATATTGCGTACAGTTTTAAGGCGCTTCGTTAACAATAACAGTAAACGTCGTCAGCGTATTCGAAGGAAACAAGTCGGTCACCACCACCACCACCACCACCACCACCGATATCAACAATAAAAGTGATAGATGTTGATCGTATTGATCTGGAAATCATTCTAATGATGACTGTAGTAGTGTATCTAGGTAGAACTAGCTGTGCGGCTTAACCGTCGTTCTATCATTGCAGATACCTAGCAATAAACGCCTGTTAGAACGCATAGACAGCACTGACTGCGTAGTTAAAACATCATAATATTTTAATGTTATGCTTTTTCTGGTGAAAACGGAGCTAGTATGAGTATTTAGTTTATAAACTTCCATTTTAATTAATTCATGAATTAAGTGGAGTCCCGAGGTTTCGTAAGATGGCCATTGTGTTAAAAACTGTTTAATTATGATTTACCGTTTTGAATTTGGACTCTATGCGTGAATTTTGTTTACTTTTATCTTAGTTTAGATAACCTAGTTGGCAATAATGGTATATGAAAATATTTTCGTTATAAACTATTTTTTATGCTTTTTCTATTGAGCTTTCATAGCTAGCGTGTATGTGTTTTGCGTAATTTTATTTATATTTTACAAAGCTAATTATGGTCTGAGTAACAGACTAGGCATTCGGGGTTTAGTAATGTAGTTAGACAGCTGACTGCTCGGATAAGTCTTCATATTGTATTTTCAAAGGTATGGCAGACTAACTGGGTGTTTCATACTTTAATCAAGGTTGTGATCTTGGTATAAACACCTGACGCATTATGTACATGCATTTGTCAGTATAAAATAAGTATTGTATAGTGTATAAAAGGGAATTCCTCTAGTAGAGCTGCTTCGTTCACGTACTTTTAGAATTTGTCGCGAACAGGGCTCGAACCTGGACACGTCTAATTCGGAATCTGTTTCTCTAATCACTCAGCCACCCTAGAGCACACTACACAGTTATAAACTGTTGTCTATGTTGCCTTTTTTGACTTTGGAATAAATGTATATATTTGGTGTGATTTTTTTATTTTTATCGACCAGAAACAATTTTTTAATCTTTTTTTCTGAACTACTGAGCTAAAACATATTTTGCGCTTTCTTGTTTCAACACTATACTTTAAGCAATATTTATTTGAAGTTTTGCCTATAGGTATGGATTGTGTGTACTTATAGTTAATTAATTTCTCAATTATATTATGTCACTGTTTACTTATGTTTCTTATTTTGAACTATGTTGGCTGGTATGTATATATTTTATGTGCTTCAGTTTCTATTTGATAAAGTCAATTATGGCCGGAGTAACACTCATGGCCTTAGGTAAGCGTACACTGGTTATTAAAATCTATTATTTGCAAGACGTATTTGTTTCTACTAAATAAGCTTGCGGGGTTTTATCTGTGTTGTTTCTAAATCATAAATGTGTCCGCTCTTATTTGTCTTGACTTCATCATAGGAACTAGGAGGTCATTCTAATTGAAATGAGTTAATCGTATCTACGGTGATAGAGTCCAAATTATCGAATTCAGAAAATAAAAGTGAATTTGATATAGGAAAATGATGCAATTTTTGGTGGCTAAAGAAGCGTTGAGCACTACAATAATATCTTTGGAAAGACTGCGTGGTATTTATTTTCCTGACTGCTTATAACTATATTTATTTAATAACTAAATTTAAACCTATTTTAAGAGATGTTTTTAACCTATTTGTAGTTGCTAGCCATTCACAACATCGAACGGCTTTTAATAGAGGAGATGAGCAAATGTTAGGACTACTAACAAAAATGAATCGTGATCAGAATAAAGTGCCGCATGCCACCAACTTGGCAGCTGTAATCTCGCCGGAAGTTGAGATTCATGAGGTGCGCATTCGGGTTCTTAACTGCGTCCTTCTTTATCGTTGGTTAAGAACTTGGCTCACTAAAGGTGATAGCTGTTCAACAAGTGCTGGTGATGAGTTTGACTTTTGGTTTAGAAGTGGACGTCATGTGGACACTGGTCTCGGTAATCATTCGGTATCAGATGATTTTGGTCTTTCTAAAAAACTTGAGCTACCACCTACGTACAAAAAATTGATTCAAAGTTCTAATCGCCGCCATGAGAAGAATTTGCATCGGCGGTGGTCTCGTAAACAACATATCAATGTATGTTTTGATATTTATATTTTTTCACCTTACAATTAATGCGCATTTAGCATTATCTTTCGGTAAAATAAAGTATATCTGGCAGAGCTCAGTTGCTCTTTCTTTAGTATATGAATAAACAATACAGAGGTCTTCTGAGGCAATGGCTCAAAACGCATTTGGTGCAAGAAAATCGCAGCATTGCTGCTAGACAGCAATGGTTGTAGTTTTTATCAATTCCTAAAGGATAAATTTATGATTTGTCTTCATGAATTAAGTTTTAAAACGATCAATAAATTTATGTGTAATTATAATATCGATTTAAAACTACATAACGACATTGTGTGAATTTATAATGAGAACATTTAAATTTGGTGGAATATGTACAATAGAAATTCAGTTTTTGTTTTCTAATGAAACCTGTTGCTGCTAAGTATTTAATTGAAGGACTATTTAAAACAACTCGATTGCTTAATAATTAACTCAATTTAAACCTGTCATTTATTATGAATAAATGGGTGCTTCAGAAATTTGTTAAAATAGAACTTCACAGGAAACATTGAAGACGAGTTGGTAAAAGCATAAACGAGTTAAAATTTTCGGTTCAACTGTTATCATTTAACACTAGGATGGTGACAAAGTCAGGAAAGCTCCACATGATTGTTTCTATGATTGAAAGTGATAGTGTCGCTACAGTTATTTGATCAGATCAAACGAAATCAAAGGATGACAGACCATTACACAGCGTTGATAAGAAGAAATGTGATAGAATGTTGCAAACCTCTCGAAACGAATGAAGTTACCATTTTACATTTAGTGGCTCTATCTAAAAGTAGATGGAAAACTTGTGTGATGCCTAGACAGGTTACTGATAAATTGAAATTGAGTAAGGTATTTGCTCGCTCTTCCATGCAATCTTTATTCAAAGCGCGGAGGAAACCGTTTCCTGGCGGTTTGTATACTTCGTACTTTCAGAAGAAACGAATAATGACAAAGAAGTTACAATTTTCTGTTCAAATTAATTGTTGACCACTTAAAAGCTAAAATAAAATGTCCTTCTACTAGAAATATTAAGGACAAATAAATACGGCATTGAGCTTCTTAGGCAAGTCAAGAATTTTGGTTGTTTACAATGGAGATAACAGATAAAGCCACATTTCTACTAGCTTTAACGAAAACCTAAATTTGTTCGTATTGCAAATCAATTGTAGCGATATAATTTTTTTCTTGGAAAATCAGCGCCAAAATCGATATAATTTGGCTGATGCAACACGTGTTCAGAATTTGTTGCAATTATTAATTTTGGTAAAATTTAACATATTTTGAACTTCAATGTGTTAGCACCATGTTTCGGTTCAGAAATTTGTAAACCATAGTGTTAGTATCTTTTACAGGCATGGTCGAGCTTGATTCTCCACGATTTACATTCCTTGGTATTGGCTTTGCACTAGCATTTTCGCAAAAATCCGATTGATCCCATTTCAAAGTACGCATCGAGTTTATCTTCGTGGTGGCTGGGTGCTGATTGTCCCTTTCCTCCGAAGGCTTCAACACCATTCATACTAACCAATGGAATTTAGATACGATCTAATCATCGTTGACTGGCGACGTTTCGGTACGTTATTTTCCGTTCCATCATCACAAACAGTCAAAATGCTCACAATAGCAGATTTAAGCAAATACGGACACATTCAAAGGCCAGATCTAGCTAGGCAGTCAGGAGAAACAGGCCATGAAATTTGAATGTGATGGATACAAATGCATTGCGTTATGCAACCGAAACAGAGTTACTAGGCTAATTAGAGAGTCGATAGAAATAAAATCTAGCAATGACGTAATGGCTGTAAAATCGGTAGAAAAAATATTTGGCCCAATAAAGCCTTTTGTAGGGTCAGAAAACAGGGAGCTGATAAACCTGTGTAAGAGACCCAGTTTATAGGAAAACTGATTGACATATTGATTGTCAACTTAGTGTGTGATGTGCTTGCCATTAAAAAAGATCTCCATGCCAGGGGATCGAAATATTTGGCGAAGTCATTATGACAGTGAATTCAAACAATTCCGTACGCAATCCGAAAATCAGGTAAATTCATATTATTAGTTATTATATACTTTTTATGTAGGGTACCTTATACTTAAACGTCATTCTCGCTTTGGTAATGACAGCATGAACTTTGACAGTGCATTCAAGATAGAGCCATCCTATATCATGTGAATGCCAATGTCGATTTCATTGCACAAATAGTCAATGCGTTAAATGAATAGAGAGGAGGCATGCTAAAATGCCTTCCAAAATGTTTATAAGCGATAATGTAACCAACCGAATGCTATTAACCCATTTTGCAGAAGAACCATGTAATTTTTTAATGAAAGCACGCGTGCCAAATGTGTAGTAACGTTTTGTCTGCGGAAAGAAGCTCGGGCCACGACAGATTCAAAAATAGTGTTGAACGAATGGTGCCCGTCAGTCTTGGTTGTTAGAGAAAAAACTATGGAACTTAATTACCTGATCTGCGTTTTGACTAACACAGTTAGTTTTACGGTAGTTTTCTTTCTTTAACATGACAGCCTTCTTCAGTTGGTCCATCGTCACCAGTTTTACAAAACAAACTGATGAAGCAAGCTTCTTTAAATCAGGTTTGCGAGCTTGAAGTAAACACCAATCCAGTTTTTATTTAACCAGTTGTCGAACAACATTACAAAACTACCGCCAGTCGCAACGCACTGAAACGATTCGACCATCCATGATTATCATCAGAGAAAAAATAAAATGGGATTGGTGCTTACTTCAAGCTTGCAAACTTGATTTAAAGAATTGTTACCACCACCCGCGCAATCAATTATTATTTAATGAAACAAGCTTGTTTTTTTAAAATGGTGAGCTTGGACCAACTGAAAATGGCTGCCTATTGCCTACTTTGCGATAATGAACCATCTGTTTTGAAATGCCGATGCGTTTCTGTATGTGGAGCGGATTGTTACCACATTCATTGCTTATTGATATTTTTATGAAAATTATGTGTTTTAAATTGATTTGATTCATATTATGTTTCACAATAAATGACACGTAGATTGTTTTATAAAACCTTTTTGTGTTAATCCTGATAATTTTGTGCAAATTCCTATTTATTATTGATGAAACTCAATTTATGTACTTAGGCTCGCCAAGAGAATACTGGTCTGTCGCAAGAACAGAATATGTTGTGCCCACACAGTGAATTATGTAATGAAGTAGATGGGATACAGCAGGTTAAAATCGAAAAGCAAGATGATGAAGATTATACTATGCAATTCCTGAAGCAAATCAAATTTAACCGTCACTCCAGTTCTGAAACTGATCTCACCGTAGAACGTCCTGTAACTGGCAACTACACACAGATCCAAGGTAAATTGAAAATAGTTCTATATTGTAACCCACAAAGAATTTCATTCATTATTATTAAACTATTGACTTTAAAGATCGTTTTTAAGACAAATGAAAAAAGTCTAAGATACACGTTTATTTCTTCGTGAGAAGATATGAACCATACGGGTTTCTAGAATTCACGATTTCTAATCAAATTTGCACATTAACGATCGTGTATGTTTCAAGTAATTATTCTACAAATAACTTTTCCACATTTTCGTTGTCAAAGAATTAATATACTCGTCGTTCAGCGTACGCTTAAGTCTGCTCTCAAACAAATAGGATTCAATTTTAAGAAAAAACTGCTTTTGTTGAACGTTGTTTGTAATGGCTAGTCTCACTATTATTATTATGTTGTTTCATTGTAAAAAGGATGTTTCTCACCGAAAGACCAACTGCTTAAGGCCTCCAGCAATCGAATTGATGCATTGCCTGGTCAGGCTGTTAAGAATAACGTGGGCATATGTTCAGGTAATGTCTTCAGGAAGACTGATAACTTAGCTGAATTGAATGATATTTCTGGAAATCCTGTATGCTGGACGTGCCACAACCAACATGTGCTTAATCGGCCGCATGTCACGGGCGTCTATATCGATTCAATTGACGGTACACAAAAAGTAAGTTCTATTTTGTTCAAATAGATGTGGCCTCAATTATCCTGGTGGTAATGTACTCGTTGAATTGCTTTTTAGCTCACAGTTTTAGTTAATCTTAATACTCACACATTGCATACGATTGGTGAATGTAGATTACCAGTATATTTCCAAAAATGTAAATTAAGACCCATCTAATAATTCTGCAAGTTGCTTCTGTAACTACACGATGTGACTGCATATGGAATTATTTATCTTTTCGAATAGACTCTGCCCATTTCCTTCAAAACTACAAAATGTAATTATTTTTTTAGTAAATATTAGCCATTCGAAGCTATTGATTTGTGAATAGAAGGTAAATTGAATTAATATTGTAATTCGCCTAATTAAACAGCGCATATGTAGCCGGTAATCTTGGTCAATCTCTAAGGAAAATTCGGTGCGATAATCATGAATGTTATTATTATAATCAAGGTTGCGATCTTGATATAAGCACTTAACCAATTAATTACTTACATGTCAGTATAAACTAATAATTGTATAGTGTAGAGAAGGCAACTCATCCAGTATATCGGTTTCGTCCTTATTGTGAACTCATAATGTACTGGCCAGAATTTGCCGCGGACAGGGCTCGAACCTGGGCCGTTTGCATAGTAATCTGTTGCTCTAACCACTGAGCCATCCTGCCGCACATTACACTGCACACAATTTTGAGTTATATACTAACTAATGTAACTTGGTTAGTCTATTTTTCCTTTAGGTGGAGCTCATATGGCATCCATTTAGATCCAAAGTTCCAACTAACCATCCCTAATCTGTCATTACTGAATAGACACCGCACTACATGGGGAAATGGTATTGAAGTGAACATTTATATAATTAAACGTACATTGGTTGCATTTGATTCGGTGGATCGCAATGTTTTATTCCATATCTTGTCGAAAAGCGGTGTGCGCACTAAATTTGTTAATATTATACGAGCTCTCTACACAAATACTTCTGGTCGCGTTAAGGTTTACAACGAATTAACGCATAACTTTACAACCAGCAGTGGTGTTCGTCAAGGTTTTCCACTTTCCCCATTTTTGTTTAATTTTTTAATCGATGCTATTATGAACAACACTCTCTCACACATTCAGGACGCTGGAGTTGAAGTTCTCCCGGGAGATAAACTAGTCTATCTTGACTATGCGAACGATATAGTACTATTATTCGACAATCAGCATGCTGCCCAGACCACCTTAAATAGATTAGCAAACGTTGTTCCGTCTTTCGGTATGAAATTCGCACCCTCTAAATGTAAGATGCTGTTACAGGATCACCCACCACTCACTCCAACGTTGCGACTGCAGAATGAAGATATTGACATAATCGACAGGATTGCATATCTTGATAGCGCTAACAATAACGTAGGCAATATGTCCGACGAGGTGAGAATACGGATCGCGAAAGCTAGAGTAGCTTTCTCGAACCTTCGTCATTTATGGAGAAACGCGAATATTTCACTTTGCCTTAAAGGTCGTGCTTACAATGCATCTGTACGCGCAGTCTTACTATACGCTAGTGAAACTTGGCCTCTTAGAGTTGATGATCTGAGACGCTTACAGGCATTCGATCATCGTTGTTTGAGAAGTATAGCACATGTTGGCTACCAACAACGAATAACTAACGTTGACATCCGTAGACGTATTTTTGGATCTGACAATAAGTGCTCGTCTTTAGAAAAGCAAATAAGGCTCCATCAACTTCGTTGGCTCGGTCACGTTTTGCGTATGCCCTCATTCCGATTGCCCAATAGAGCTCTGTTCTCTCATCCAGCACCAAATTGGCGTAAGAAACAAGGTGGGCAGATTTTGACATGGCAGAAACAATTAAAGTCACTTACATCCAAATTGGGTAGTATAGGATCCACCTGTCTGCCGGGATGGGGTCCTCGTGCACATCACAGTTCTTGGTTAGAAACCCATAGCGATATGGCAGCGAATCGAGCTCAGTGGCGATCTTGTTGCAGATGTATAGTAGAATCATCTTCGTAACTTTCTTTTCTTAGTAGGGCAAAGTTAGCTGCGAGGTTCGGTTTGTTTATGACGTGATACGGTGAAATCCGCAAGGAAGCTGTGTTGCTGATGTCGCCTTGCCCGAATGCTAACTTGGCCATAATGGTGTTGTGGAGAGGTTTAGTTTGCCTCATTTCTGTGAGTTATCCTGATAAATTTACTCATAGTAGCAAGGTTTTCCTTCTCTCTCTACCCCTCTCCCTCTCTCATAAATCTCAATAATAATTTATCTAAATTCACTTATATACTTTTTTTTCACTCCTTATGGTTATATGGCAGTGAAACATTAGTCACTCGACTTTTGTGTGGCTGGAAATGATGATGATGATGGTTGCGCGGGCGGTGTGACAATTATTGTAATCAAGGTTGCGGTCTTGATATAAACACCTGACCCATTAAGTACTTACATATGTCAGTATAAACTAAGAATTGTATAGTGTAGAAAAGGCAATTCATCCAGTAGACCGGTTTCGTCCTTATTGGGAACTCATCAAGTACTGGCCAGAATTTGCCGCGGACAGGATACGAACCTGGGCACGTCTGCTTCGGAATCTGGTGCTCTAACCACTGAGCTATCCTGCCCCACACTACACTACACACAATTTTCAGTTATATACTAACTAATGTAACTTGGTTAGTCAATTTTTCCTTTAGGTGGAGCCCATATGGCATCCATTTAGACCCAAAGTTCCAAACTACCACAAACATAAATGTTCTTTGAATTGGAGCAGGAATGCCATTAAATTGGACTATAATTAAATGTGGTAGCGGGTTTGGAATTGCTATAATTATCAGTTCGGTGGCGGTAATATTTAGCAAGTCCAATTCGCAATTTTGATGACGTTTTTAACATTACATTTTATTGTAGCAACAATGACTGATACGATAAACGATGTCATCGATAATGAAATTAATCTTAGCTGATGCAAGAAATTTTGACAGTCCCTAAAATAAATTTATTTCACCTGACTTTGGATTTCTATTTTAGCAAATACCTCTGCTGTGCAACTGTTTAAAACTGATGGTACATTGAATTTGATTTACAAAACTTAATTAAAGATTTCGTGTTTAATTATTAAATATTGTAGTTGATTTAAATAGTCTTTAAATAAAGTATTTCGCGGAAAAAGGAAGCATTGACAACTGAAATCTGAACTTCTATTGGACTATTCTACTTCAATAGAAATGCTTCATAGACATAGACATTGCCTAATATTTTAGTTATTAATTACTTGGTGAATTTATAAATTAAATATAATCACTCTACTGCTTAGTGCTTATTAAAAATGGTTCCTTGTTTAGCTGCCCATTATTAATTTAAAAAAAAAACAAATTGGACCTACTGAGTTATACAGCTGGCCAATCTGTATGCAATAATTCTCGTAAAGAATGTCGTCACCTTATTGCCAATAATGTTTAACTTTGCAGGATATCTGTAGGGCATAGGTCAAATTTATGCTACGTGCTAAGTTTCATTTCAGCTTACTTGACGATTTAATAGATTTAATCTGATTTTGTAAAGTATATGATTGTGTTTTTGTCTTCTATTTACTCGAAGAGGTTTTTTAAGCGGATCTAAGATCAGTTGTTACAAGTTTGAAAAAGTTTCCTATGAACTTTTCTCAAAATGGCTCCATTTATAGCTTGGTAATACATATTTTAATATTTTCACCTTGCATTTTTCTATAAATCAATCCTAACAGCATTGCATCAGTACTTAAAAACTTACGTTTCACTAAACCAATATTTTTTAAATGTTCGTTAATAGGTGGATTGATTAGATTAAGCTTTACCTTACTTAGCTGGTGTATCTACCATGTATGATGAAGAACACTGACTTTAGCGCTAGATGTCAATTTTCTACAGCGAAGATCATGCTACGTTTGCCGGTACAATAAGCTAGTGCCTACCTATTGTGTGACCGAAGCTTACTTGGGCTACGAACCTTAAGCATCTATACCAACTCATGGCAACAAAGAGAGGCAGAACTTCAAATAAAACGTATTATGATCCATTTGATCTTAATACAAATTTCACCAGGGCTATTGCTTTATAAATATGCAGTGCACTTGAGTTTTGGAAATGGAAATACTATCACATGTTGTGAAAACGGTTGCTGACATAGATTCTATCTGCAGTAAAATATTTGGTTGTGCGTGTTTCACGCATATGACAAATAATTTGGCAACATTTTCATGAGGCGCTTCAACGGTTGAAGCTTAAAACTATTTGAAATATTTAATTTCTGTTTTCATTAACATAAACACCTGAATTCATTTCTAAAAACTTTGAACTATTAGTATGGCTATTATTTAAAGCAAGGTTGCGATCTTTATATAAACGTCTGTCCCATTATGCACATACGGGTCGGTATAAACTAAGCATTTTACAACGTAGAAAAGGCAATTAATCTAATAGACCGGTTTCGTCCTTATTGGAGACTCAACGCACTGTTAAGAATTTTCTTTGGATAGGGCTCGAACCTGGGCACGTCTACTTCGGAATCTTGCACTAAACACGGAGTTACCCTTCCGCATAGGCTCAGAGGTCAGAGAAACAGATTTCGAAGCAGACGTCCGCACAACTAATGTTTATTTGTTAGTATGGCTTATTGTTCTTAATGAGTGGTTTTGAAATAATAGAAGTGTTATGCTGAAGATGAACAATTTCTAATGCCCGTACGACATAAATTATTTTTGGTTTTTTTAGAGTTAACTCCCCATTTCAGTATATTCTAAATCGTCGTTGACCAAATTGTTTTGGTATCCTAGTCGAACCCTTACATCGACAAAATACCTACAACTTATTTATTAAATAAAATTCCATTCAACACTTTTTCACTATCGATTGCGCATACATATCTCGAAAACTTAAATTTTTTGCCTATATATTGTTTTAGATGAAAGAAAGTTGTAATGCTAAATATTTAGAAGTTGGATCTACCTCGAAAATCTCCAGAAAACAGCTTGTAAACATGAGTAAAAATGAGAATATCGCGATAAGATCAGACTCACACCGACCAAATCTAACCTTGTTTGAGGGCAGTAACCAAACTTGTGATGTTGACAGATATTCTTGGAAGGACGATGCTAGTAATATGAACGACGAGGAATCGAATGGCACAAGCAGCTGCATTAATGATCAAGTTGGTTATCCGAATAATGATCATCTTCGCGACAACTCGCAGGTGAGACTTTTGCATGTTCAATAAAAATGGAAATATTTAATTTAACACATTTTAATTTGAAATTTAAAAGTGTTTATTTATTAAGGCATACGTTTATTTTGAAGCAGATATATACAGCACAGTGATACTAAATGCCGTTTTCTTTTCGCCATAACTCAATTCAACTGTTTCATCTCATACTTAATATAGTATTTTTTGAAATAAAGAAAAAAAGCGTTACATTAATTATATTAATTAAAAAACAGCAAAGAAGAACTGGGAAACGTGCATATTGAGGAATACACACACACACACACACACACAGTGTGTGTGAGAGAGAAAGTTCAGTAGACCGAGGGAATTGCCTTTTCCACACTATACAATACTTAGTTTATAGTGCCAAATCTACGTACTTAATGGCTAAGGTGTTTATATCTTGATCACAACCATGATTAAAAGTATTTACCTGATTTTCGGATTGCGTACCGAAATATTTGAATCCACTGTCATCATGATTTTGCAAATATTTCGACCTCCGGTTACGGAGGTCTTTTTCAATGCCAAACACATCACACACTTAGTTGACAATCAATATGTCAAGTGGAAATATTAATTTAAACCGCCTCATTTATACTTGTTTTTAGATCTCTTAAGCATAACGTTTTTTTATAAAAATGATGACAGTGGATTCAAATATTTCGGTACGCAATCCGAAAATCAGGTAAATTGTTTATTTCCTGTCGCGCAACATGTTTCTTTTAAATGATTAAAAGTAAACTGGTGAACTAAACAATAATTGATTACGCGGGTGCTGGTATCAATTCTTTAAATCAAGTTTGTGGGCTTGAAGTGAACACCAATCCCATTGTATTTAACCAGTCGTCGAACAACATAACAAAACTACCGTTAATCGTGATCTTTCCATGATCAACATCAGAGTACGATGGCAAACTGACTAGCGAGGATCAAACCGTATTGCATATATATAGAAAGCAAAATTAGATATGCGGCTTTCACCTCTAGTAGTCTTACATACATTTTACGTGACTGGAAATGTCGGCTGCACAATTTCTATATATATATATATATATATATATATATATATATATATATATATATATATATATATATATTCAATGCGGTTTGATCCTCGATAGTCAGTTTGCCGTCGTACTCTGATGATGATCATGGAAGGTCGAAACGCGTCAGTGCGTTGCGGCTGGCGGTAGTTTTGTTATGTTGCTCGATGACTGGTTAAATACAATGGGATTGGTGTCTACTTCAATCTCGCAAACTTGATTTAAAGAAAATCTGGTGCGTGCTTTTGCGTGTGAGCGTGCCTCGAAATGTGCGTTCTACGCTTCTTGTCTATCGGTGTATAATTTAGTTGTTTAATCTAAATTTGCCTCTCTTGATTTCCAAAAAGAATGGAGTACAAGATATTACAGTCGAATGGTGTTCTGACGAAAGCAAGGTTTCCCATTGTTAAACTTCTTTTTATTCCTCAGTTTTATAGGAAATTCAAGTTTTTCACTAGGAATGGGTGACCTAGTGTTCTTTTACAGTCCACGTATAACCATGAACGACTTATGGTTATATGGCAGTGAAACATTGGTCACTTTTGGCTTTTGTATGGTTCTGCATGATGATGATGATGATGAAACTCAAGTTTCTAATGCATAGAAATATTTGAACTAAAATTTATGCATTTAACATTTGTTATTTCAAAATGAAACTTAACAGATTAGTTTAATATATTATTTTAAAATCACATACTTCGTATGGAATATTTTCTAGATTTTTAAATTAATTATTTTATGTTCTTTACTATTTTTTATTTATTTTTTTAGGCAGTAAGTGTAGTATTATAATTTATGTAGTTTTTGTAACTATTTGACATATTTCAAATAGGCTTATTTGATTTTCTTCGGAGTTTGCTATTCTCACAACTAAGTAGATCATCAATGTCATAACCAATTTTTAGCATTTTACTAATGGAATCTTTATTGTATCACTCCTAAATCTTTGTATCTGTTTTTTGCATTTTATCTTAATCGTAAGGTTTGGCGATATCGGTTGCCACCACTGAGTCCGGAACGAGCTCGCTATGAAATACCTCGCAATCACATACGTCTAGGTGCTAAACTAGGCGAAGGCGCATTTGGAGTCGTTTATCTTGGCGTTGTAACTGGTCTCGATACCCTTTTGCAAAGTCAACGTGAAGCAGAAAACGAAAAAGAACTAAAGCCACCAACTAGGTATCATGACCCAGAAGTCATAGAAAAGTTCACTTCTAAAATAGAAGGAAATGCTGCTGAACAGAACAAGGCAGTGAGCCTTAATGAAGAATATACGATAATGTCTGGCAAGAGACGTTTATTTGGAATGTCTTTTTCCGGCATAAAGAAAGCAAATAAACGTCCAATGGATAAAAAACTAGGAACGCTGAAATGCGCCGTGAAAACCTTAAGATGTGAGTTAACCATTTATATTTCTCTCGTATATTTGAACCCTCAAATATGTATTGAGTTCACACTTTAGCCATGAGTGAATCACTTTAAAATTAATATATTTATATTTCTTATTTCATTACGCAACGGTTTCAATGTCATAATATTTTAGAGATGGCGCGTAACAGTTTACAACTGCAATAATTTATTATCCTAAATGGAACCTAGCATTGGTTAAATGAGAGTAACCAGCTCTCGAGTCAAGTATGGCGTTTTCTGTAATATAGCATAATAGAAAGCTATGGCCATTTTTGAATGCATAACTCTCGCTTTGAGATAGGTGATGAGTCGCCTATTCTCATTTGCGAGATCTTAATGAGACATATTGTGGAGTGCTCTAAGCAACTATGGTCTGTTGAAGACAAACAGTATGAATACCGCGTTTTTGCAGCAGTTCAGCTTACGAGGCATGAACACTCACATTCAAGGATAAACTATTGTGGAACATAAGCTGTTCAAGATGACCAGCAAAGAATGCTGTTCTTGACCCCTTCCTTTGATATTGCAAGCATTTACATCATGTGCAGACCAGTTTGGGGATCAAAGCCTGTTGAACCACAACGTTGTTCCATTGTCCTTTAGCCGACACTGTATTATAATCTTACTTCTAGTCTAGGCTAATTTCCTTAAACCGTCGGTACAGCTCCTTCAATTTGCCAAGAACAATTTCCTCCGTGTTTCAATGAAAAAAGTCATGTCAAACAAGTTTAACTTTATGGATTTAAAGATAATAGCAACGAAGCATTGGTCGCTTATGCAGCATAAGTATATACCTCTTGCAAAAGAGCTTTCAATTACCGGTCTTTTTACCGTAGGTATCCTAGTCTGTTATCACTATCATGTGTGATGTAACATAATTCATGAATTAATTTGATTAAATAGAAAACACGATCCACATAAATCAAAATATATATGCATACTAGACCAGAAGTACAGAAAACAGAAAACATAACTAGTTATCATCATCATCATCATCACCACCACCATCATCATCATCATCATCATCTTCATCATCATCATCATCATCATGCCCAACCATAGAAAAGCCAAAAAATATATAGATAACAACAGAAATAATATTTTAGACCAATGATTCATGAGATTTACGAGAGAAAGAATATCCGATTACTATGAGTAAATTTATCATCATCATCATCATCATGCCCAGCCATACAAAAGCCAAAAAATATATAGATAACAACAGAAATAATATTTTAGACCAATGATTCTTGAGATTTACGAGAGAGAAAGAATATCCGATTACTATGAGTAAATTTATCAGGATAACTCACAGAAATAAGGCAAACTAAACCTCTCCACTACACCATTATGGCCAAGTCAGCATCAGCGAAAGGCAACATTAGCAATACAGCTTCCTTGCGGCTTTCACTGAAACAAACCAAACCTCGCAGCTAGCTTTGCCCTACTAAGAAAAGAAAGTTACGAAGATGATTCCACTAGACATCTGCAACAAGATCGCCACTGAGCTCGATTCGATGCCATATCGCGAAGAGTTTCTAACCAAGAACTAATGTGCGCATGTGGACCCCATCCTGGCGGACGAGTGGGCCCTACACTGCCCAATTTGGATGTAAGTGACTTCAATTGTTTCTGTCATGTGAAAATTTGCCAACGTTGTTCTTTCGCCGATATAGTGATGGATTGGAGAAAAGAACTCTACTGTGAAATAGAATTGAGGGCATACGCTAAATGTGACCGAGCCAATTAGGTTTATGGAGCCTTATTTGGTTTTATGACAGATACAAAAATACGTCTACGGATGTAAACTTTGGTTATTCATTGTTGATAATCAACATTTGCTATGCTTCTAAAACAAAGATGGTCGAATGCCTGTAATCGTCGAAAATCATCAACTATAAGAGGCCAAGTTTCACTAGAGCACAGTAAAAGAGCGCGTACAGATGCATTGTAAGCAGGGTGAAATACTCGCGTTTATGCATAAGTGGCGAATGTTCGATAAAGCTACTCTAGCTTTCGCGATTCGTATTCTCACCTCGCAGATATATTGCCTAGGCTGTTGATAGAGCCCCCAAGGTATGTAAACCTGTCAACTATTTCTAAATCTTCATTATGTAGTCGCAGCGTTGGAGTGAATGCTGGGTGATCCTGTAAGAGTATCTTACATTTAGATGGTGCGAATTTCATATCGAGAGACGGAACAACGTCTGATAATCTATTCAAGGTGCCTGAGCAGCATCTCGATTGTCGAATAATAGTACGATATGGTCTGAATAGTCAAGATCGACTAGTTTACCGCACGGGAGAACTTCAACACCTGCATCCTGAATGTGTGGAAGAGTGTTGTTCATAATAGCATCGATTACAAAATTAAACAAAAAAGGAGAATATGAACAACCTTGAAGAACACCACTGTTGGTTGTAAAGTTATAAGTTCATTCGTTTAGAGAGCGCTTATAATATTAACAAATTTTGTGGGCACATCACTGCTCGACAAAATATGGAATGAAACTGCGATCCACCGAGTCAAATGCACCCTTGAAGTCTAGAAAGACGGCTATTGTGGGACGGTGATATAAATGTCTCTGTAAATAAAAATATAAGGTAAAAATATTATCTATACAACCTGTTCTCCTCTAGTGTGAAGCGCTAAGACGACGTAGGATAATCGAAGCAAATAACTTAGACACGACTGGATTCAAGCTTATACTACGATGGTTATCGCACGAATTACAATTTCCTTTTTTGAAGATAGGAATGATAGTCGACTCATTCAAATAAAGTGGTACGGTTTCTTTATTCAATATAGTACGAAAAAGTTTAGTTAATGCGCCCTTAGTTATATCGCCACCATCCTTAAATTATCTTTTAATCGAATCATCGGGGCGTGCGGCTTTGCGACTTTTAAGAGATGGGAATAAATCCTGTACTTCTAAATTTATAGGTGTGCTGAAGATATAGATATACATATATAAATGGATAGTTGTATAAGTTGTTGACTCACACTATATATATATTATATTCAATTAATTCTATAAGTTGGTGTATAATTTTTATGAAGATTACCTTATACTTCACCTTTACTCTCTTTATTTCACTTTTTATTTGGTCTTAACCTAAATTTTGCTCTGGCTTTCACTTTCTTTCTCTCTAGGTAGCTTTTGCTGCAACCTACGCATATCATTTGTGTCAACAAATAAGTTTGTTGAATTTTTTGTTTTGAATTTTAAATTTAATTACTGTGGCATCGCAACAGTACAGTTATGACATACATAATCGATACCTTCTCTACATATAGTCGTTGAGTGGGTGTTTTCATGTACTTCATGTATATGCATCCATAGAGTATAGTTATTGATACCATTCTTTGTTTTAAACCTTATATAGTCAAGAAAATTTAAATATAAATAGATCTGTTTTGAAACGAGGTTACCGCATTTGCTTAAATCTATTATTTGGAGCATTGGTAATGTGTATGTGGATAGAGGCCTATTGATGGAACGGGAAATTCTGTTCCGAATCTCTAACTAGTCAACGAATATTAGATCGTATCTCGTTTCCAGTGGACGAATCAACACCAAGCCACCACGAAAATGACCTCGATGCGTACTTGGAAATGAAACAAATAGGATCTTGGCAAAACTGATAGTTCTAATCTACTACCTTCGAAAGAAAACCGCGGGTACTCTAAATGTGACGATCGCACTGCCCAATAATTCAGGCAATCCTGGACAATGTTCGACCATCAGTAGCGCCGGGTCAAGAGCAATGAATGTCCTGAATAACAACTAGGTGTATTACTGGTTCGAAAAAAGCAGGTTACGCTTCCAGTCCGAGTTAACTCTGAGGACCTTTTTAATGAAATGCAGATTGACCACCTTAAATTCAATGTGTGATGGTGATTTTATCGCTGCGGGTAGTGTGTTGGAATCCTTGTGGCCTTGGAAAAAGATAGAAAGTAATGATATGGTGGAAGGGGGTTTGATTGGATTGGATTGGATTGGGGATTTGATATTACGTGTGACAAATGAGAGGTGAGGGTCAGAGAAATTCGACAGAGGCAGACTCGTAGAGACCTTATATACAAAGGAGATTACCCTTATGTGGCGACTAAACCATAAGTAGGAGACACCCACATTAGTTCTATCCAAGAGGGACTACACGTTTCAGGCAACGAGAAGCAATATTCTCTAGAGCAAATGAGGATTTTAACGTGAGGTGGCAATAAAACTCAGTGGCGTAAAATATGGGAGACAGGAGAAAAACTTTAAAGAAATTAAGCTTCGGGATAATGTTCTGTATTTTGAGGCATATTAAACGAGCTGATTTGAAGGGTTTACATGTGACTCTGTTGAGGCGCAGCGAGAAATCCAGTGATTTAGAGAATGTCATGTCTAAATGTTTGACAGTGGTAATAACTTTTAGACGTCGAAGTATTGGTAGAATCGGGGTCGAATTTCATTAATCGAATTTTACTCGGATTAAGTTTAATAGCAATTTCACCAGAGTGACCAGAGTGGCAGCCTAGCGATTGGTGATACAAGGAAGCCAGGTGTGGCAGGGCTACTAAAATTCTTCTATCGAATCATCGGAATACTTGGAAAGTTTTCTTTGGGTATCCTTCACATGAATCTGTGAAAGTACTAGATTAAAAAGCAAAGGACCGGGTACTGGTCCATACGGAACATCAGAACGAGTAGATGCTGATCTCGAGTGATGATTCTAGATTATTACAGATATTGATCGGTTTCGAAGGTAGTAAATGATAGGTTTAAATACGCGACCGAAGATGTCATTATCTAATCAGGCGTACTCAATCGCTGAGAAGTAGGTAGTGCCGAATGCCTTGGCAATATCAAGAAATAAGTTTGTGCAGACGGTGGAATAGCACTGATTTTGGATGTGGGATAAATTAGTGAAGGAGGAGCGCTCAGTCTCAAATCTGTGTTGGTCGTCCAAACGCGCGAAACTAATTCTTGATTTAGAGAAAGAGCGATATTCCATTATGGAGAATTACGTCCAGATCTTTAGTGACTGCCGGGATGGAGGTCCTTAAAACAGAAGACCGAATTAGTACCATTTTTTTAAAATTTAGCCATTCAGTGATAAAGTGGTAATTAATTGGCGATTGTTAGACTTCAGCAAGCAAAGAAAAAGTTTCCAACCCAGAAGAAAAATCATGTCAACGGAGATTCCATGCTGGTCAAATTGATGATTGGATTTAATGTCCTTAATAGCTTGGAAGCCATGGCGAGTGAGACGAGAAATTCAAGTCATCATCACTGATCGCCACTATCGAAGCAGCGAATGAAGAATATCAATCGGTAATGAAGCTCAGATTATCATCTACAAATTTTTTGTCGGTAGATCCAGTGAAGTTAATGTGCAATTCCTTTGATTTATGAAACAGTTTGTTCATAATAATTGATAAGTTCCGAGGTGAATTTGGGGACCGATCGATTGCGCCTTTCAATACTAAGTTCTTGCTTGTTTAGCGTATGTTGAATAAGGTCATCAACACATCGTAGGGAATAAGCGTGGGCTTGTGAAGAAGTGCAGTCTTTATTTCTAATCAAGGTTATAACGCGTCTTTACAAGTGTGTTTAGACTGTTTGAGATCGGCACGTGTTGGTTAGAGCTACCGAAGGCTAGGCGGGAAGATAATGTCATGGATCCGGGAGAAACTGGAGGATATGCTGCCTGGTGTGATTATTTCCCTCCATATTATGGCATCGCACAGTTGAATGAAAGAATCCCAGTTGATCAAAACGTCTGGTTGTTTTAATAGTCTCCCTTGACTAAGAGAATGAGATAGGTATAAAGAAAGGTAATTGACATTGTCCGAGATTCGGTGAGATTTATCGGCGTATTACGTTATTCCACTCTTCGTTAAAACTGTTACAGTCAAGTTGATGGTTGTCACACGTAGGATGGTGCATAAACTGATGTAGAAAATTTTCACAGATACGTAGCGGCGAGTGATTTCCAGTTGTCGTTATGAGGTTGAGGTTACCGAAATCAATGTACTTGTTAGACGGTTGTGTGAAGGTGAATAAAAGTTTGGCTCCTAGTGTCATCGATGATTGAAAGATTGTTAGGTTTGTAAACCACACGGGAAGATAGACTGATCCTGTATTATCAGCTGATTGAGAGAGGACGGAACATATTCCGCTAATCCGCACCCGCGGTCAACAGCTCTGCCACTGTGAAGAAAGAACCAACTATTGATGAGAAAGAGATCATCACTGGGCACAATGTGAGATTGCCAGGTTTCAACCAGCAAGAACATGTCTAACTCGTTAGAAAAAAGAAATTTCCGTATTTGATTGATTTTTAAAGGGAGAGTTCTGCAGCTTATGAGAATTATTGAAAACGAATCAGAAGACAAATTATGTGCGCCACATTAAACATCTATTGAATCGATTGTCCATAATTTATTATTTTTGAAGCGATCAAGGTTAATCCGTTACTATAGATATTTTGCTGTCTGGCGATCGATGGGTCTTAGCCAGATGCGTGAGAAACTTTATTTTTAACCTTACTGGTAGCTAAAGAATAAAATATTCCCGTTCTCGAAAACATGGTTGTATATATATATATATACATATAATATGCTTTTTTTAAATGTATGTATGTATGTATGTATGTATGTATGTATGTATGTATGTATTTATGTATGTATGCATGTATGTATGTATGTATGTATGTATGTATGTATGTATGTATGTATGTATGTATGTATTTATGCATGTTTGTGTGTATGTATGTATGTGAGGGCCCTCGCGCGTCGTTTGTCGCAATAGTTCCATTTAATTTCTCAACAGCCAAACACAATGAAAAAATTGTAATCTATCTCAAGATAAATTGTTCAGTAAAATATTGTCGTTCAGTTTCACAAGTTCTGGAAAATAGGCATGCAGAAAAATGTCATAATTAACGAAATTGATGACTATTCTTAATTTAGTATTATGAGCACCAATAAAATTGACATTCAAACTGTAAATATGGTTCTGTACGTGTAGGAAACAGGTTTTCCTTTGAAAAGGACTGTATATAATGTTTCTTATGGTGGCCTTGCTACATGGCCAGCTGCGAAAATTGACATCATCTACGTCAAGTTTAAATAGAACTCACGGACGGGATCTTGTTTGAATGTGCAGCAATGTATTTCCTATCTTGCCACTGGTTTATGTGCTCTGACATACTCGGTGACGCCTGATATGTATTGTCCCTTGTTATCCTTCCTATTATAGTTGATATTCGAGTCCGAATCTCAAATTCAGACTTCACTTGATTAATGGACACTGGTTTATGACTTCAGTTTTAGTCAATCACTAAAAGTATGGGTTCTCGATTGATTTAAGGGTTAGACCCGTTGTACTTTGTGGCGAAATCTGTTGTATTGATGCCATTGCGATATCTTGTTCGCATACCAAGTTGTAGTAATGTGAGTACTGTAAGTCAATCGGACTGTTTGCGAAATACGCTCAGCGCCGCCTTTGAATCGTAACGTACGCCTTCTACTAGACTGTTGTTGTTATTCGCATATCGACTTCCAGGAACTGTATCTTGGTAAATACGAGTAATGAAACTGGCACCTTAGTCGGTTACTTTTATGTCTGTTGCCCAAAATCTTGCCCCCCTCCCAGTGTGGCTGGAATGCATAAGTAATGGTGTCTCTATCTTGAGAAGTTATTGATAATTTTTCAAGCCATCATGTATGTCGAGCAATTATGGTCATTCAATAACGGAAACCACATACTTCAGGAAGTGTAATAATGCCAAAATCGATAAATCTTAAACGTGCTTAAGGCAGCGCGAAATAGCCATATTCTAAAAAAATGAGATTAAAAATTTTTGAAAGTTGACATGGCCGCCATGTTATAAACCATTTGGTGATATCTCTTCGAATGGTCGACCAAAAGAAAAATTGTTGTAACAGTATTCTCGTACCATTCACACAGGGTTAATTCAGATTATGGTATTCATGAAATACCGGGCAGCGATAATCTGGTGGGGGCCAAATTTTACTGGCCAACTTTTTCAATGATATATGCGACCAACTTCACACCGCCTAGCTTGAAATTAGTAAATCTGTCTGGGTGCTTTCTTCCCCATGATGTGAGTTCCTTGTTTGTCTGTTGCTTCGTCTGTATGTCGTGCTATAACGAAAACTTGGCATTTTGATGGATTATTGAATTTATTTCAATGCGAAATAGATAATCAACCGCCACATTATCTTTGCCTTTTACGTGAATAGGCCATCTACCGAATTATTTTGTGTGAATAGTTTTCGGAACCTTTCTGTAGAGCTTCCATTAGCGATGCATTATCGATATTCACTTCAAAGGGATGTCAGAAAAGATATCGTTCAAAGTGAATGCAGGAGACGTGCAGAAGGAAATGTTTCACTTCCATTGCCGAATAATCATTTTTTGTGGCTTTCAACTTTTTTTAATAACAAGCGCTGAGATTCATTTCATCTTAGGCTTCGTCTTCTTGTCTGCCGCTCAGAGATATATTTGATGTGTCAGTGTACTATTTCAACAGTGCATTCGGCTGAACAATATGTAGTGTGGTATGTTGCACAAGCGGACCTTTTATTCTTTCAAACATTGGCTGGTCTGTTGCGTCCCAGCGTAAACGACAGTGGGACTTCTGCAACTTCAGCCCTTGGAGATGTCTTGTCAGCCATGCCTGTGGTTGCGTCATCATGGGAATAAGGGACCTACAATATTTACCCATGCCAAGAAATCGACGTGGTTCCTTTTTATTTGTCGGTGCGGGATATTTTATGATAGCCTCAACTTTGTCTTCTTGGTATTTTTACGCCATGTCAAATCGAGTGCGTTAAGAACTTAACTTCTTTCTCTTCTCATACGCATTTCTCCTGATCGACACGAGCGAGTGTTTCTTTTATGTCTGTTAAATATTCTTCAGTATTATCAAAGCCTATGATCACAAAATCAACGTGTGAATATGTTTGCTGAAGCATCCTTAAATCTTTGAAATTTCTGGGAGGCATTGCACAATCAAAGGGGCATACGCATATGTAAAAATAACCCAAAAGAGGGTTATGACAGCTATTTTCGTTGAGCTCTTCTCGTCGATTGGTGCCTGAAAGTATTCTGATTTGAAGTCAAATTCTGTAAACCAATTACGTTGTACAATTTCATCAATGATATCTTTAGCATTTTTTATCGGATAAAGATCCTGAATTGAAACTCTTATGGGAGCTCGATAATCACCACACTCTACAGTCACCAACATGTTACCTGGCTTGAACGTGGATTGATGATGCTAATGGACTAGAACTAGGACAAATAATGCCGTCCAGCGTCTGTTCAAAACTTGACGTGGCAGCTTGAAAATATTTCTTGTCCGGGGGTCGAGTTCTGGCTAAGTCAGGCGGACCATTAATTGCAATATTGTGCCGATTACCAGTCTAGTTTTACTGATGGAATCCGATATTTTGATGTCCGTAATATTTGGAAAGCTGTTGACGATCTCACGTATTGGTAGATGAGCGGATTTGAAAGAGTAATTGATTTTGGGTGACAAAACGAGACGATTGTCTCTACTAACAAAGGTATCGATAATTAAATTGTAACCGGGTCTAGCATGGTATCGTTGTCTGAATCAATTTTCGGACCATGCCACGCCAAAAATTCTGGGCCCAATGCAATTTGGCATGTCCGCGACGACAAACGTATACGAAAATACACAACGCAGAACTAGTGATGCTCCGAGATTCGCGAAGCCATGCGTTTTGATTGACTGGTCGTTGGCGGGCTTTACTAGGAAATTCAGCGTTACTAACGATAGTTTAGCACCCGTGTCATCCACAAACACGGCATGCAAGAGCGAATCTGTAACAACCATTAGTGACGAGGTTTGCTTAGTGAAAGACTTAATACGCAACGGTCGTACTTCTGTACGTTTCTATCTGTGAGTGAGCTTTGTTCTTGGGTAAATTACCTGTGCGCCACAATGGAAATTCACACACAATAACATCTTGACACGTTCTCAAGCAATTTATAGTTTTATGTTCCTATATATGATAATTTCTAAACCAATGGGAGAAACATATCTGACTATGAGCCACTGGCTAGTTTTCTGGATTCTGATCTGTACGTTAATTTGATGACGCTGTGATGAGGGACCCGGACGCTGCGCGCGATTTTATGGTGGCAGGCGATGGCAGGCCGAAACACTTCATACTGTGATTATAAGTCATTTCTCTGAGGTTAGACGGTACACTCATTCTATAGCTCAGAAAATTCTTTGAGAAATTTAATCAAAAGGTGTCAATAAAATTCAATGTAAATAATATTCAAACCAAGGTTAAAAGCACAAAAATTCTTGCTAATTTAGCGGTATATAAAAACTTGAAATGTTTTTTAAAAAGAAGCGCTATAATATCGAATATGATCAGCGGTAAATTGTTTGTGAAAAAAACTACAGTAATTTAGATCTAATACTAAGATAAATATTTATACGCGGAAAATAATTTTCAGTAGCTCGTTAGACAAAACTTAAATATATTTGAAATTACACGTACGTTATTATTCTGTTATCACCGAGAGCTCGTATATATTTCGATATCAAAACACCACATAAATTAATTTTCCATTAACAGCAATTGAAAATTTAAATTTAAAAATTATTCGCATCTGAAATACTATATTTTTTGTAATGTTTGTCTTTCCATGTAGATACTTGATGACGGCCCCAACTGTTGGCTTTTGTTCTATGGTATATTCAATGTTTTAGCTTAAATTCACGATGGCCCCACTCAATAAAAAGAAAACCAATTTCAAGATCTTAGCTGCATTCAAATTTTAGCATTTAATTTCACAATTTCTGCAAAATACATAATTAAAATTAAGCCCGAGTATGATAAAATGTTTTTAGCCCGCACCATATCAAAATTAGTAAAAATTTAAAATTTTTATGGTAAAATGTCATAATTAACGAAAATGAAGACTATTTAATTTAGCATTATGAGCACCAATGAAGTTGATTGTCAAACTTTCAATATGGTTCTGCACATGACGACTAAAATTGTACATAAAAAGGCCTATATAAAGTGCACCTGAATGAGGGCTTTGCTATATGTATGTTTGTAGATACGATATAGTATATATATATATATATATATATATATATATATATATATATATATATATATATATTACAATTTGACCATTTTTAAAAATATGAGAACAACTTATTTTAAAAAAATGGTGAAACATGTAACGATAAATTTATTGAAGTACTTTGGTCACCGTATTCCACGTAATGCACATATATATATATATATAAATGCATATATATATATGCATTTATGGTTACCTATTTGTGCTTATTTATGTATGCTCGTATGTATGAATTCATGTAAGTGTGCATATAAATGTGTTTATGTATGTATATATTTTTATGTATTTATGTATTTGCGTTTATATACGATTTCATTTATATATGTACGTAAGTATATATCCATACATATGTTTATGTATGCCTGTATCTGTATGTATGCATTTGTATATATGTATATATTTTTGTGTGCATATACGTATGTATTTGTGTGTTTATATATAGATGTATACTTATTGTTTTGTATGCATGTACGCTTGTATGTATATTTGCGCATATTTATGTATGTATGTATATATAAGGGGATGTATGTATGCATGAGTATTCTTATGCATTTATGTATGTGTCCCTAAAATGTTAAATAATAGTTATTTAAACCTTTTTGTGCTAGTCTAATAGATTGATTTTCTATCAACCAAAGATACTTTGAAGCCTTTGGTCCCATAAATTGTTGATGAATAAATTTTGGTGGATTTGCTTTCACATATCTTATTTGTTTCATTTGAACAAGTTCTCGTATTTATTTTATAAAATCTGCATTACTTCTTTCAAAATTCCCGCCATTGAAAATCTATTAGATTTTGTGGTAACTATGCCCAGGTTTTGGTTTTATACCTCATTTTCACTGACGAATCTTCTAGGTAAAAACAAAATTAACACGATTTTTTTCTTTTCTGAAGTAAATGTTCATTATATATCTGTTCACTTTAGAGATGGCATGTCTTTGAGAGGCATAGATACTGGGTAATTTATCATTTATAAACAAAACATGAATTTTCTACTTTCCTGTCTTTGCAGATGATTTCACAGAAGAAGACTTAAAAGACCTTGTTTGCGAACTTGAAATTATGCGCCAACTCGGTAAAAATGAGCACATCATCCAATTCTATGCGGCATGTACTCAAGATGGTAAGTTAATAAAGTACTCGTCTTTGTTTGCTTAGGATTTTTTCTTTTCTGAATATGACATATAGTATTCGCCTAGACAATGGGCTTCGTGATTAACCGAAAATCTGCTTCTTCTTTTCACGTTGCTTACGGTACAACATCTATGTCCTCATTTTTACTAATTTATTTGGTTCTTCATTGAACCTTCATAGATGAGTATGCCTCGTGGTTGCTATTAGCTGATCAATTTTGTTATAAAGAATGAAAAAACCCAATCATATATTAATTGAACAAAGTTTGATAATGGGGACTCTTACGACTTATCCGCGCATGGTCATATCTATTTTAATTTCTGTAGCACGCACAGTTGAAATTGCAGATGAAACGTAATGTTGCTGCTAAAGCCGATTTAACGCACTTTTTAGTTCTTCGTAACAAACAGTATTTAACTGTAATATATTGAATTGAATGATGTCATGCTTACCACGGAATGTGATAACTGATATCGATAAAGGCCAGAGCGTATGGATTTACTGGAGTAACAGGTGTTCAGAAATTGTTGTAATTCTTAATTTCGGTGAACTATAGCATACATTGATATCCATCATGTTGGCACTATGTAACGACTCGGCAACCATAGTGTTAGTACCATGTACCTTTTCGGTACTATAATGTTGGTATCGGTTACTGACACAATAGTCATAGTGTTAGTATCCTTTACAGACTCGGTATATATGTTATATGGAGAGAATTAGCGTGAAAGTCGCATTTTCTGGACTTTATATGATGTTAGCTTCACTATTGCAGTTTTACACATTCGTCTAGGAGATTGTACCGTCCTATTATTCCACATTCTTCGACCAAATATATAGTGGTTAAAGGGCGTAATACCGGCTCCTATTGATGATGAACTGTAATGTTGCTGCTAAAGTCGATTTAACGCACTTTTTACTTTCGGTCTATTTCAGATGTAGTTTCTTAATACTATGCATTGTAATTATATGTTTAATATTTGTGCGCTGTTTAAATTTAAAGCATAATTTGTACACTATATTACAATACTGTCTATTATCTCTATATTTTAAATTATCTGTGAAATCCCCCTTATCGTCAATGAATTGTTTTATAAAATGGACTTTTCAGAATTCTATAAAGCTAAAATGATAAGATGTGGTACACCTATCAAGTACCTTGAATGAGAAAGCATTAAACTGGTAAGACGAATTAAATTTGGTTCTCATGACAACTCCAATTGCTAAAATTAAGGTTACGATTTTGATTTAAGCACCTGACTTTATATACATAAATTTGTCAGTAAAATCTAATAATTGTGCAATGTAGGATATCCAGTAGACCTGTTTCGTCTTTGGGAACTCTTCACGTACTGTCTAGAATTTGGCGCGAACAGGGATCGAACCTGGGCACGTCTACTTCGGAATCTGTTTCTTCAACCACTGTGCCACCCTGCCGCACGATGCACATAATATTTATTTATATAATAACTAATGTTTCTTTGTTAGCATTTCCTTTTGGTCGAGTCTATATGGCGTCCGTATATACCAAAAGTTCCAAATAACCATCCCAGATCTGTTACTATTGAACAGGCATAACCAATTGCTTCAAAACAATTATAGCAAGGATTGAGCAAAACAGCATTAATCTCATCGTTGTTATCGTGTAAAACACGAGGACAAATGGTTTTTAAAAAAGACAATATTCGCTTCGTTGTAAACAATGCTAACACCAGCATGCCTAGGAAAAATGGCTTACATTTTATCAGAAATCATCGTGACGAATAAAACATGCTAATAAGAAGTTATTTTCCTTTCCATTATCAGAATCGCTGTTATCCACAAAATTACTAAAACTAAGGCAACTGCTCCATTTAATTAATCGTCTGCAACACGGCTCGCTTACATCCGATATAAAATAATCGTCAAAATGCTAAGAAATTGAATGAGGAAAGCTTGTAGGCGCAATACGTTGTTCATAAACTACAATAGTACTGAACATAAGTCGCGAATAGCGTACCAAATGCACAATCTAATTGAGACAATTTGTTTTCCTCCTACTTGCATAATCGGCAATATCAATGAATTTGGTATATATATATATATATATATATATATATATATATATATATATATATATATATATACAGTATATTCAATTGGAAAATTTATGTTCATAGTAGATAATGACCGGTTGATTTTGAGATTATTCAACGCAAATTTACCATCTTTTAGTCATATTCATTCTGGGCTTTCATTTGTTTAAAGTGCTGAGAACTATCAGTTTCGCAAAGATCCGATTGATCCCCATTTCCAAGTACGCATCGAGTTCATCTTCGTGGTGGCTGGGTGCTGATTCGTCCCTTGCCTCTGAAGGCTTCAACATCATTCATGCTAACCACTGAAAATTCAAAGGGAAATTTTATGTTTATTGTGGATAATGACAGGTCGATTTCGGGAATATTCAGCGGAAAATTGCCATCTTTTATTCGTATCCATTCTGGGTTTTCATTTGATTAAATGAATGAGAATTAGTCTGATTTTAAATTTTATTTCTATTTTCTTTCGGATGTTTTAATGTGGGTTGATTTATACGTGTATGTGTGTATGTGTTTCAATGCGAGTAGGAGTCATTATTTTGTATTTAAAAGTTATGCTTGAGATCTAGTTATTCTGGTATTCATGGATTGAATTTGGACCATTTGTTTGCTTTGTTGACTATTGCCTGAACGAATTTTTTTCTGTGTACTTTGTCATTCATATCGTATTGTTTATGAGTTTTATTTTGTCCAAACAGTAGCAAAATAGAATGCGCAGTTTGCAGTGTTGATCGCTCTAATTGTTGTGCAATTTCTGTAACTTATTGATGATATTGTTGCTAATTGTTGCCAATCCGATCGAAGATTTATCCAACTAGGCAATCGTTGATTGCGCGCGTGAAGACAACAATTTTTTAAATCAGAATTGCGGACTTGAAATAAACATCAGACCAGTTATACTTATGGATATATATTTATCAGAACAAACTAAGCATTTTATACTGTAGTAGATGTGTCCCAGTTCGAGACCCACCCGGGCAAGTTCTAGACAGTACTTGGAGAGTATCCAATAATCATCATCATGTCCGGTCATACAAAAGTCAAAAGGGACTAATGATTAACTTTCATATAACGCTAAGGAGTAAGAAAGGTATATAAATGAAAACAAAAATAATATTTTAGACAAATTATTAGTTAGAATTACGAGAGAGAAAGAGAGGCAGAGAGAGAAGGAATACCTAGCTACTATGAGTAAATTTATTAGGATAACTCAGAGAAATGAGGCAAACTTCTGTATTCGCATTAGTAGTAGTAGTAGTGGTAGTATTAGTAGTTATACAAGTATTAATAGAAGTAATAGAAGTGGTAGTAGCATTTGAAGTAGTATCTGTAATAATAGTAGAACTAGTACTAGTATTGGTGATTGTAGTAGTAGTAGTTGTATTAGCAGCAAAATTAGTAATAGTAGTAGTAGCAGCAGAAAAAGTATTAGTAGTAGTAGTAGTAGTAGTAGTCATCATCATCATATCCAGCCATACAAAAGTCAAAAGTGACTAGTGTTTTACTGCCATAGAACCATAAGGAGTGAAAAAAGTATATAAGTGAATTTAGACAAATTATTAGTGATATTTACAAGGGAGAGAGAGAGGGAGAGGGAGAAAGAGAGAGGGAGGCAGAGGGAGGAGGAGGGAGGCAAAGAGAGAGGCAGAGTGAGGCAGATAGATGCAGAGAGAGAGGCTAAGAGAGGCAGAGAGAGGCAGAGAGATGTAGAGAGTGACATAGAGTCAGAGAGAGTCAGAGAGAGGCAGAGAGAGGCAGAGTGAGAAGTAATACCTTGCTACTATGAGTAAATTTATCAGGATAACTCACAGAAATGAGGCAAGCTAAACCTCTCCACAACATCATTATAGACAAGTTAGCATTCAGGCAAGGCAACATCAGCAATACAGCTTCTTTGCGGATTTCATTTTATCACGTCATAAACAAACCAAACCTCGCAGCTAACTTTGCCCTACTAAGAAAAGAAATTTACGAAGATGATTATACTAGACATCTGCAACAAGATCGCAACTGAGCTCGATTCGTTGCCATATCGCTAATGGTTTCTAACCAAGAACTATGATGCGCACGAGGACCCCATCCTGGCAGACGAGTGGGTCCTATAATACCCAATTTGGATGTAAGTGACTTCAACTGTTTCTGCCATGTCAAAATCTGCCCACCTTGGTTCCTACGCCAATCTGGTGCTGGATGAGAGAACAGAGCTCTACTGGGCAATGGAAATGAGGACATAGTCAAAACGTGACCGAGTCAACGAAGTTGATGGAGCCTTATTTGTTTTTCTAACGAGGAACACTTATTGGCAGATCCAAAAATACTTCTACGGATGTCAACGTTAGTTATTCGTTTTTGGCAACCAACATGTGCTATACTTCTCAAACAACGACGATCGAATGCCTGTAAGCGTCTCAAATCATCAAGAGGCCAAGTTTCACTAGCGTATAGTAAGACTGCGCGTACAAATACATTGTAAACACGACCTTTAAAGCAAAGTGAAATATTCACGTTTCTCCATAAATGACAAAGGTTTGTGAAAGCTACTCTAGCTTTCGCGATTCGTATTCTCAACTCGTCGGACATATTGCCTACGTTATTGATTGAGCTCCCAATAGATGTAAACCAGTCGACTATGTCTAGATCTTCATTCTGCAGTCGCAACGTTGGAGTGAGTGGTGGGTGATCCTGTAACATTATCTTACATTTAGAGGGTGCGAATTTCATACCGAAAGACAGAACAACGTCTGTTAAGGTGGTCTGGGCAGCATGCTGATTGTCGAATAATAGTACGATATCGTCCGCATAGTCAAGATCGACTAGTTTATCTCCCGGGAGAACTTCAACTCCAGCATCCTGAATGTGTGAGAGAGTGTTGTTCATAATAGCATCGATTACAAAATTAAACAAAATGGGGAAAGTGGACAACCTTGACGAACACCACTGCTGGTTGTAAAGTTATGCGTTAATTCGTTGTAGACCTTAACGCGACCAGAAGTATTTGTGTAGAGAGCTCCTATAATATTAACAAATTTAGTGGGCACACCGCTTTTCGACAAGATATGGAATAAAACATTGCGATCCACCGAATCAAATGCACCCTTGAAGTCTAGAAAGACGACTATTGTGGGACGGTGATATAAATGTCTCTGTTCGAGAACTTGCCTTAACGTAAAAATATTATCTATACAACCTCGTCCTGCGCGGAATCCGGCCTGTTCTTCTCTTGTATGTGATTCACGTGAAGCGCTAAGACGACGTAGGATAATCGAAGCAAATAACCTTGATACGACCGGAGTCAAAGCTTATACCACGATGGTTATCGCACGAATTACGATTGCCTTTTTTGAAGATGGGAATGATGGTCGACTCATTCCAATCAAGTGGTACGGTTTCCTCATTCCATATAGTATGAAAAAGTTTGGTCAACGCTCCTGAAATTATATCGCCACCACCCTTAAACAATCCCGGAAGCAGATCATCGGGGCCTGCGGCTTTGCGGCGTTTAAGAGACAGGATTGCATCGCGTACTTCTAACTCGGATGGTTCTTCGGGACTAACATTCCACACTGTTGATGCAGACATGCTTTCGGGAAGCGGAACTGACGCGGGTGGCCAAGAAAATTGATCTCTTAAGTGTTCAGCCCACCTGTCAAGACGACTTTTTTTATCGGTTATTACATCATTGTTACTATCATTTATAGTTTCACTAACTTAATTTTCTCGGATCTGTTGCGCGGATAAGTTGCAAAAAATTGCGACTATTACCTGACTCGAAAGGTAATTCCATTTCTTCAGCCTTTCTGATTCAAACGTTTTCGAGATCGACTTTTAGACTGCGTTTAAGTTGGCGTCTTTTATTGCGACGGGTATTATTATGAATCAAGCCAGTTGGAATTTGGCGCCTTATTTCGAGTATATCCATAGATTTTACAGAGAGCCAGTGATTATTTCTACGGAGACCTGCAATGCCACATACAGTAGTACCTGCATTGTGCATAGTGGAACTTATCTTGGATCAAAGTATATTCGGATTTTCGCCATCCAGACCAGTTAGATTAGTCTTTAGAAAATTTTCATAATTTTGTCGGTAGGACGGTTGTTCGAGTTTGCCTACAACAATTTGGGTTTTATTCTTAATTATTTTCCCGGAATATTTTAGTGCAAATCTACAAAGGACAAGTGCATGGTCCGAGTCGACATAAGTGTTCCAAAATGAACGACAATCCTGGATGTAACCACGCCATCTATAACTAATAGCTACAAGATCTAATTGAGTGCACCGTTGTCTGGGTGCTGGAGGACGCCATGTAGCGCAACGTCTAACACTACGTCTGAAGTTTTTATTACTTAAACATAGTCTATGTTCAGCACAGCTATCCAAAAGCCGTTCATCATTATCGTTGCGCGTCGAGCTTAAAGTGTATTTTCCACCTAAATGAAGTTCTGTGTTACTTAAGCGCCCAACTTGAGCATTCATGTCACCCATAACCAGGACTATATCTGAACTTCGTGCTTTACTAAATAAGAAGCTTAATTCTAAGTAAAAAGCGTCCTTGCTTTCTTCTGTGTTGCAATCGGTAGGAGCATATGCAGATACAATAAAGAGGCAACGATTTGAACGGGTTTTGCTTTGATTTTAGTAGATGTATGTAAACGTGCCGCACACAGTCGACTATTTAAAGGGATCCATTCGATTAAGAAAGCTTCAGCTCGTGCGCAAAGGTCTATACCAACGCCTCATTTACCGGCTTGAGAGAACTCTGTGGAACCAAATGATCGAAGCCAATAACGCGTAGATAAGTATGATGCAACCAGTTCTGTAATTCGTAGGGTCCTGTATTCTGGTTTCAGATACACAACATATGTCGATTTATAATTTATCCAACGTACGAGCAAGAGTTTCTTGTTGTCCAAGTTGTTTTAATATTCGCACATTAAATGCGCCTACGTTAAAACCTAACCTAGGCTTAATGAATGATCGTCTACTAGAACCATTTTCGATACTTGGCAACCTGATATTGGGCTCAGTGCTATATTCATAGTATCTAAAAGTGTGTTATTGTTAGTTTGAGAAGAGGAAGGGGAAGGAAATGAGGCAGAATCGGAGATCAAGTTGCCTGTATTAGCCCGATTTTACTTATCCACCCTGCGCGGCTCAGCAGATAAGGCGACCCTTTTTATACTGCGCGACGGCCGATGCAGTATGTAATCATTGTAAGTTGTACTTGTCATGGTTATATGTGGACTGTAAAAGAACACTAGGTCGCTCATTCCTAGTGATGGTTTGTATTCGGAGTTTTCCTTCTCCTAGATAGTCTGCCAACCAAGGCTTATGAGCACTATATGCCCAGATGCCAGTGGCCCGTTTCCTTCAGCAGCCGAAACTTGCCCTTCACGTCTGGAACGCTTGCTCTCATTCCGTCACTACACATTTAACAAAAAAAGTTAAAGCGCAGTTATACCAGACACGAGGCTTCACATGAAACGGGATGATAGCTGAGTCCATTTTGACCCGCCAAGTTTCATACTACCAATCCCGGGTTGACTATCTTGAGCCCGCCGGTCGTCAGGCCGGAATTTCTATGACTACGGGCCAATAAGGAAGAAACTGATCCGCTGGATGAGTTTTCTTTGCACTTTTATGCAAAATGAAATTTATATTGACAAATATATATAATGGGCTTGGCATTCAGAGTAAACGTGCTATCTTGGTTTAAATAATACGGTCGAATTTTTGTTGACGCAGTTACAATAAATGTTTAGGCTCCTCAACCATTGGACCAATGTTAACAAACCAAATAAAACTTATAAGCAGTTCAATACTGTTTGTTGAGAAGACCTAATATATATGCAAGTATGTATTAGGTGTTGCGAACCTAGTAACAAATGTGTTCAGTTGTGACCAGAAGGATAAACCAAAGGCAGCATGAACGGAAAGTATAATCTCATGCACATTCGTTTCGTGCATACTGGCGACTCATCAGTAGGAGCCGGTATTACGCCCTTTAATCACTATATATTTGGTCGAAGAATGTGGAATAATAGGACGGTACAATCTCCTAGACGAATGTGTAAACCTGCAATAGTGAAGTTAACATCATCTAAAGTCAACAACAATGCGACTTCAATGCTAACTCACACTATATAATATATATACCGAGTCTGTAAAGGATACTAACACTATGGCTATTGTGTTAGTAACTGATACCTTTTTTGAAATCGATGAGTACCGGATACTAACACTATGGTTTCCGAGTCGGTACATGATACCAACCTGATGGATATAAATTTATGCTAAAAGTCACCCAAATTGAGAATTAAAACAATTTCCGAACACCTGTTACTCCAGTTAAACCATACACTCTGGCCTTCATCGATATCAGTTATCACATTTCGCGGTAAGTATGACATCATTCAATTCAATATATTACAGTTAAATACTGCTTGTTGCGAAGAACTAATATATATGCAAGTATGTATTAGGTTTTGCGAACCTAGTAACAAATTAGTTCAGTTGTGACCAGAAGGATAAACCAAAGGCAGCATGAACGGAAAGTATAATCTCATGCACATTCGTTTCGTGCTTACTGGCGACTCATCAGTAGGAGCCGGTATTACGCCCTTTAACCACTATATATTTGGTTGAAGAATGTGGAATAATAGGACGGTACAATCTCCTAGACGAATGTGTAAACCTGTAATAGTGAAGCTAACATCATCTAAAGTCAACGACAACGTGACTTCAATGCTAACTCACACTATATAATATATATACCGAGTCTGTAAAGGATACTAACACTATGCTATTGTGTTAGTAACTGATACCTTTTTTGAAATCGATGAGTACCGGATACTTACACTATGGTTTCCGTGTCGGTACATGATACCAACCTGATGGATATAAATTTATGCTAAAGTTCACCCAAATTGAGAATTACAACAATTTCCGAACACCTGTTACCCCAGTTAAACCATACACTCTGGCCTTCATCGATATCAGTTATCACATTTCGCGGTAAGTATGACATCATCCAATTCAATATATTACAATTAAATACTGTTTGTTGCGAAGAACTAATATATATGCAAGTATGTATTAGGTTTTTCGAACCTAGTAACCAATTAGTTCAGTTGTGACCAGAAGGATAAACCAAAGGCAGCATGAACGGAAAGTATAATCTCATGCACATTCGTTTCGTGCTTACTGGCGACTCATCGGTAGGAGCCGGTATTACGCCCTTTAACCACTATATATTTGGTAGAAGAATGTGGAATAATAGGACGGTACAATCTCCTAGACGAATGTGTAAACCTGTAATAGTGAAGCTAACATAATCTGAAGTCAACGACAATACGACTTCAATGCTAACTCACACTATATAATATATATACCGAGTCTGTAAAGGATACTAACACTATGGCTATTGTGTTAGTAACTGATACCTTTTTTGAAATCGATGAGTACCGGATACTTACACTATGGTTTCCGAGTCGGTACATGATACCAACCTGATGGATATAAATTTATGCTAAAGTTCACCCAAATTGAGAATTACAACAATTTCCGAACACCTGTTACTCCAGTTAAACCATACACTCTGGCCTTCATCGATATCAGTTATCTCAAATTTCGCGGTAAGCATGACATCATTCAATTCAATATATTACAGTTAAATACTGTTTGTTGCGAAGAACTAATATATATGTAAGTATGTATTAGGTTTTGCGAACCTAGTAACAAATTAGTTCAGTTGTGACCAGAAGGATAAACCAAAGGCAGCATGAACGGAAAGTATAATCTCATGCACATTCGTTTCGTGCTTACTGGCGACTCATCAGTAGGAGCCGGTATTACGCCCTTTAACCACTATAAACAGTTCAATGAGAAAGACCACATACAGGGAAAACATTGGTACACGCAATAACCAACAAAGCATACAATTGGTCAAAGCACACTCCATCGTTACAATAATAACCAGATATCATTGAAACTGTATAATACTATAACTCAACCCGTAATTTACCATGAGCAAGAAATAGAGGTAAAACTGAAACTCAGTATAGTTATCATTCACTTACACAAAAAGGAAAGCAGACTATGTAACAGGAAAACTATTATTTGCAGTTGAATATTTTCGAAATAATCTGACCATTGTATAAAATAAACACGCGTTTTTATTATTATGATATGCGTTTCCCCTTCTTAGAAAATATGCTATGTATTATTCAAAGTCAATGGTCGTTATATATATATATATATATATATATATATATATATTATGTGTAATTTAATTATAAATGCATACTGGTGCTCAAAATTAAGGTAATTAGCTGGAACTAGACGTTTTGAACATACGAACATTTGAGTTATTAAAATCAAGGTTGTGAACTTGATATAAATACCAATCCCATTATATATACATTTGTCAGTATAAACTAAGCGTTGTATAAGTTAGCCCGGTTTCCTTCTGGGCACGACTGCTTCGGAGTCTGTGACTCGTTTAATTATAGGTGTGTTCAATTAATTACCATTTCCCCAGGTGGCGTGTTGTCTCTTCTGTAATGACGGATTTGAGGTGGCTTGTTGGAACTTTAGGTCTAAAGTGATGCCAAACAATCTCCACCTAGAGAAAAGGATAATCAGAAAATACATGAGTTAGTATATAATTGTAAATTGTGTAGCGTGCGGCAAATCACAGACTCCGAAGCAGTCATGCCCAGGTCCGATCCCTGTCCAGGGAAAATTTTTAACGGTACTAAAAGAGTTGGCAACACTGACGAAACTGGTCTACTGGATGAATTGCCTTTTCTACATTATACAATTAATAATAATGTATATATAATTGAATTGATGTTTATATGAAACTTGCAACTTTGATTTAAATAATGGTTGTCATCGCTCGCGCAATCAGTGCTCGTTTATTTATGTGAACGTTTGGGTTCTTTCTCGCTTTAGTAGTCATTTTACATCAGCTGAGCCTTTACATGCATGATTATTTTTATTGTACATGACTGTTGGCACGTTAAATAATAATATGCATTTTAAAGTAGCCTTTTCGTCAATTATCAGCATAGGTAGATTTTATGGACCGTTCACAGTGCGGAGAAGTTTGGTGAAAGTAATCAATTTTTGCCTAATATAAAAAATAGGAAATTTTAATCACTGGATAATTGTCATTGCTTTAAATTTTGCTATTAAGTTAGATTAATATTTCATCTAATAAAGTCTACATTATCACTAGGATTAGGCATTGAAGCTTATTTTTTAACTTATTGCTGCAAAGTGCATCATCTATCAGACATGACAAACTTTAAAAGTGGTTCGTTATTTTTAGCGTAAACCTATCGATCATGCTATCACACGCCTTCTCCGCGTCGCTGAGGGACAACAAGTTTGATTTAAATGAAATCGTTGTCAATAGGCAGATTATTGGTGGGTGTGATTGTGAAGGCATACAACATTGGTGGATTGAATTCGCACTGATTTATGTATTGCTTACTTCAAAACAGACAGTGCGATATGTATTTCGCTGGTAAATCACACAAGCACACATAGATTTTGATAAGGATTTAAAAAGGTGTGCAATCGCGTTTTGTCATATTTAAACACGAATTTTGTTTTTTTTTGTAAAATAAGTATTTATAATAAGACAGTATTAACAGAATAAAAAGAATAAAGTGAAAAGTTGACTTAAAGTAGGCGTACTCGAGTATAATCTGTAAATAAACGTTTTATGTGCTAAACAAGAGATCCCCTATATCGTGAAGCGCAATTACTTACAAGCACCAAATTATAAAAAATAGAATAGACAACCTAAATTACTTCTGTTAGATAAGAACAAATATACACACTTCCTATATATATATATATGCACCGCTATTGGTAACTTCATGACGTATTGTAGGAGCTGTTATCTCGAGCTATTAGTGAGATTAATATATTTCTTAAATAGTGATTAATATTTTATATTAGATTCTCACTTTTGACATAATTTTGTTCTTTGTATAATAATCCTTAACAGTATACGTTGCTTTCTCGTTTGTATATATATAAATAAATAAATATATATATATATATATATATATATATATATATATATATATGTGTGTGTTTGTGTGTCCTTGTGTGTGTATGTAGATATGTAAGTGTGTGTATGTAGATATGTAAGTGTGTGTACGTATACATGCACGTATGTGTGCAGGTACTTATGTATGAATGTATGTCTGTTTTTATGTATAGATGTAGTGTTGTTTGTATGTATGTATGTATTTAGGTGTTTTTTTTAGAAGAAAGCGAAATATAGTCTATTTCATGTAATCATCACAGTACTCTTATTTCATTTTTTAAGTTGATGTCGTTTTGACGATGATGCCATTAATTATAATTAAAATGTGACTGCACATTAATCTTCGAGCTATATTTTATTGTGCCTGTTGCACCTAGTAACTAGTTTCTTTCATTTATCATCAGTTGGATGTATGAATAGGTGATACATCATTTACTTGCCAACAAAATAGTTTGGGAATTACACCTAATTCTGAACATCTGTTACTCAGGTAAATCCATACACTTACTTCGATTGACATCATTTATCAAATTTCGCGTTTACTATGGCATTATTTAATTAAATATATAGTTATATTTTGCTTGTTCCGGAGCGCTAATATATATGCAATTGTGCATTTTAGATATTGCGTACACCTAGAGGAAAATCCGTTCAAATAGGAACATAAGTATATACAAAAGTCAACATGAACGAAAGATATGATCTCACATAGACACACATTGTGTGCTCACTGGTGACTCGTCAGTAGAAGTCGGTTCTAGGACCTACACTAACTATATATTTTATCAAAATGTTCGGTAGTTGGACGGTACAATCGACTATATGAATTTGTATTCTAGCAGTAATAAAATTCACTTCATATGAAGTCTTGAAATGCGCATTCAAGGCCCACTCATCATATATATAATATACACCTAGCCTGTAAATAGTAAACTCAGTGGTTTACGAGATTACGTGCCTTTAAATGATGCTAACATCATAGTTTTTGAGATAGGCTAAATTTCACCAACATTGAGATTTGCTACCAATATTGAACACATGATATTCGATAAAGTCGATGCACTCTGGCCTCGATCAACACCAGTTATCAAATTTTCGTGTAATCGCAACATCATTTAATTGAATATATAATCGTTATATGTTCTTTCTCGGAGAACTAATATATATGAAATTATGTACTATATATTTCATATTTAGGAACAAATTAGTTCAAATAGCACCAGAAGGATATACGAAATTCAAGATGAACAAATTTTTACTCAGACTAAGTTCGCAATATCTAATACACGGGCGAATAGATATTAGCTCTCCGCTACAATGAATTTATCAGTAATATATTTAGCTTAACTAAAAAAACATGCTGATACCATCTGCAATCCCAGTATTTTTAACATCATTTTGTTGATATAATTTGCAGGCTCTGTATTTTAAAATCCATTATGTTGCTATCATTTACAGGTTCGTTATATAGTTTGTATAGTGAGATGGCTTTGAAGTCGCATTTCCGAAGACTTCATATTAAATTAATTCCAGTACTGCCTGTGTACAGAGATCGTACCGTCCAACTGTCCCACCTTTTTTTATCTATTATATAGTGGGTTTGGGACGTTTTTGCATCTCCTAATGAGGATTCGCCAGTAAGCACGAAACTTAGGTGCACATGAGGTTATAATTTTCGTAGATACTGATTTGAGATTATCCTTTTGGTCATATTTGACCTAATTTGCTATTGAGTGCGCAATGCCTAATACGCGAACATATATTTTTGGTTTATACAATTAAACAATCATTTATGTTGTGCGACTGGTTAAATATAATTGGATCAGTGCTTATATCAAGCCCGCAAACTAGATTTAAATAGTTTATATGTTATTTTGTCGTGATAGAAATAAAAGTGGAAGCAATGTTATTTTTTATCTCTATAGGGCCACCGTACATGGTTTTGGAGTATGCGCCTCATGGTAATTTACGTGATTATTTACGAAGACATCGGAGCGAACTGTCAGTCTGTCCGTGTATAGTCTCGCGCCTACTAAAATGTGGTCTTCAGATTGCCAAAGGCATGTGCTATCTTGCATCAAGGCAGGTTAGTTTCTTGGCTTATTTCTAATTAAACCAATTGGCATTTGATCTGTTGTTAGAGTTTGTTGCGACCAAAGTCATTTAGTTTGAAGAAAATTTAACATATTCAATGTTTTCTTATGTGGATGATAACTTTTAGATGCTGCCTTATTTCATTTTTTGCATAAATTTCTGTGTGACATTCTTGTTGCGTCCTCCTAGGCCTGTTTTACTATCATCTCACCGAAGCAACAAAGATGAGCATAATTTTAGCGTTAATTGACCCATTTGTTTCATGTTGGTCTATTAATACTACTTTTGTAATATTTTTGTTTTGATTTTTGCTAATACCGTGTGTGGTCAAGCGAATTAGATTATATGCGTAGTTTATACTTAATTAATTTGGTAATAACGGAATTAAAGCCAACATGTCAAACGAAGATGAAGTTTCGGCTGATTGAGGAAACTAGCCACGGGTCATTGACGCCTTAATAACGGACCCGTCTTGGTTAACAAGCGAACTTAAAAAGGAAAACTCGATTTATAAATCAAATATCATCATTAGGAATGAATACATAAATATGAATATTTTACATAGATATTCCACGATATTATATCATTATTTAAATATTTCTATATTGTTTTCTGTGAAGATGTGTGGCACTGATTATGACAATCCCGATATATCTTATAATCATGTATAATTTTCGGAACATTCAGTGATACTTTCTGCATGCACATGGTCGATCCAATGCATGGTAAGCTAACATAAGTTTCTGTTGATGTAGGTTGAATCAAATGCATCCGTGTGTAAACGATAATTAACACTTGCGAGTATTGATTACCACTTTAATAGTATAGGTCTGCAAAGTATTTCAATGTTCGGGGTCGTAGAAACTAAAAAGTAATATTCGTGCAATTATTTAATATATGACTTTGAAGGTGTCAGAAAATTAAATGTACTCTAAAAGAGGTAGTGCGTGACACGAAGCCTATAGAGTAGAAGAGTAAAAAATCTCAAAGAAGGAATATTATTATAACTGAATAGATAATTGAATGAAGCTAAATACTAATCTGAAAGCTTAAACTTGGTTAGAAATTATATGGTTAGATGGGATTATCTAATGAAGAAAATTAAGTGTTAAACGGAGAAATATGTGCGTTTCAAATTCAAGCTATCAATTCAGCAATATGAGATTTGCGTGACTGACGGATATCTGGGAAAGTGAATCAGCTTGGATACAAACGAAATAATCGGTACAGCAGAAGGTGATCGCAATTTTATTGCTTCGGAAGAGTATTTTGCTTATATGTAAATTCCGATCGCACGTGATTGGTTTATGAATTGCGTGCTCTCATTGGTCCAGTGTTAGTTTATTAAACTGAATATATCATTTTAATTTAGTTTGCAATATGTCGGTGATATTATTTGACTCGTTAAATTTTATGTCTGCAATTAATCAGATTGCGGCTATATTTCTCGCGACGTTTAAGTTACACATTCGGAAATTTCTTTGGCTCTGTTCTAGTAAAACATGTAATATTTTGGGAAGATAAGTGTATTTTCATTCTCTTCAGTTCATCACATTTTTATGTTTTTATTTGATTTCAAGATCATTTTAATTAAAGACGTGTGGATGGCCAGTGAGAATTTTAATTAATTGAATAGAGTGTGTGCATATTTGGCGAGTGGTGAGGGGACACCACTTGTACGAAATTCCCAAGAAACTCCATGAAATGTGGAGCCGGCTTATCCTCCAAAAGGAGCCGCAGTAAAGTAAAGTAAAGTATATTTGGCGAAACCGTAACTATAAACTGTTTACATATATGTATTAATCTTATTGATTTTAATTAACGTTTCCTCTTCAAGCTAGCGAGAAATCTGTCTGTATTAGGCACCTTAAGATTTTTAACAGATTGCATTCTAGGTGGTCTTTGATTATGTGGTGGTTTATTTGGAAAATATGGGTAAACGAGCTAAATTTATGTCGGTGCAATTTTACATTTTACTATGTGCAAATCACCAAGTTTTACACAGACGTTACCTTTACTGTGTATTTGGAAAAGTGGTTTAACACAAGGGAAGCAAGCTATACTATTTGGTTTGTATAATCCTATTACTAATTTTTTTACAGTTCGTTGTATTCACAGTTTGTTTTCGACCATTTGAACTAATTTAATCTGTTCAAATTTGACTAAAGCCTGTATAAATCATAATTAACACAAGAAAATTATCTTAGCTGAAATTAAAATCATCATTTATAATTGAAAAGTCTCTTTGGCATTGTTTAAATGAACACCACCAATGTTGCTATCAGAAGAACTGTAATTTCGCCTACGCTTATTTATTTTCGATCACTGTATTTCCTGCGCGTATTGCTGTTTATTATTTTGAACTATAAGCGAGGCAAAATATTCTTCATTTTTGTTGTTTGGCTTAAAATTAACGTATCGGATTTTATCTTATAAACAGTTTAATTATAGCATGACTTGATCATTCTTAGACTAATTGCAGTGTATTTTCAGTTTTCAGTTGTTGTTCTCGTAAAACTTATTTGCATGCATTTGGTAGTTGCCGCTGGCTTAACATTGAACATTCGTAATAATACAGACTCAACATTAGATCCCTCGTTTTATTAGAATTAAGCTTAGCTGCACAAAAGTATAAATTCCACGTTGTAAATTAATGGCTTCTAAAATACACGAATGACAGTTTGTTAGGATCATATTGCGTATGACGTGTATGTGGGTTGTATTTTGTAAGACGTGAGTAATTTTACTTTATCAAAGTTAACGACAATTCTTGTAGGATAGTTATTCTGCCAATACACAAACACGTATTAATCGATGGGATTTTTTAAATACGTTTAAAATTTTACCGTAGAACTTTTGCTATACATTAGAATTTGATTTAATGGAAAATACGACACACGAACTAATTTTGTTCAAATAAGAAAACCGTCCAGATAAAAAGTACTCAAACACGTATATCAGTCAAAAATATTCAATAAGAGAAAGGAACCAAGGACAGTTTAACGTGGTAATGCCAGTGTACGAGCGAGTTTTTTTGCTTGCACAGCTCCGGACAACGTCAATTATTTGAAATAGATTCCAAATATGGAAGCATACTAAAACATCAAACCTCAAAACGTATTATTGGCATGTCGCGATTTGTACAGTACAAAACATGTTTAGTTATGGACGTACGTGTAACACTATTCTTATTTTGCACCAACTAATTTTGTATGCGCTCCAACAATCGTGAATTCAATCTTCTACCGCATCTACCTACATATGATTTTCCCCAAGTAAAATTACAGTTATAGATGAAGTTAAATTCCGGTTGCGGTGGAATTTTGTCTTTCACAGAGGTTAGGGGGCTAGTTCAGTTGCAAAATATATTAATGCAAACGCAGAACACAATCTTTTTTCTGTGCTTCATTGCCTCATCATCTTTGTATTATAGTTGTATAAACACAGGTTTCTTATCCACATTTCATACATTCAATATTAATTTTATTATATCATAAGGCTTGTACTCATCAATAAAGCGAAGTGGGTAACTGTTAATGATATCGTCCAACTTAGACTGCAAAGGTCTGGCGAACAAATATGCAATGTTTTGTTACGCAAAATAATTTCAATAAGCATTAGATATTGAAATGATAATACTGCGCTGTCCATGTTTTCGTATGGAAAAATAACTTTCACAATGGCCCATCGATTCTATATTTGAGCAATGCTCCAAGACAAGCTTGATTTTCATAGTCTTAATTTTTAATTGTAATTCGAACATTCGGATGCCATTCATTAAATTTCTTAAGCAGTTCTTCAGTATGTACACGGCTATTACGGAACAAAAATATATAATCAACATAATGGTTGTATAGTGACAATTTATTTAATAATTCAAAATTATTTCATTCCAACGTGCACGTAAACATATCGTCCATGCTCGAGCCCAAAGCTGATCGCATTTAGAGGCCACAGTTTTGCCTTTATGGTCAAATTGAACAACATAAATAAAGTAATATTTATAACTTCACTTCACTTAGTTTAGAGTTTGTGATATTCTTCTGGGAAAAAGACATACAAACCCGTCTTCCCCCCTAAATTGGCATTAGTAAATAGTTATCCAACATTTAACGAGCACGCACAATGATTTTTAATGTCAATTGGTCTACCGTTTAAAATAATTTAAAGAATCTGTCAAACTGAACAGATATAAGTAATTTCTCATCGGATTCAATAGATTAGCCAATCATTTGGCAGTCATTTTGTGACGTATTTGTCATAAAAACAATTTGTCTCAACGAAAAACCTTGTTTGTGAATCTTCCGTTTAGTATACAATCTAGGCGTCTGTGTTCCGAATGGCCTGACTTGTTTCTGTTTGGTATGCTTGATTCGTCGAGACAACCCCTTCTTTTTACTGTTGCATTACACAGTGTCAATTAAAGAAATCAAGCAATTCATCTTGTAGACATACTGCTCACGATCCATGATGATCAAACTATCGCTTTGTCTGTTGCATGAATTACACGGTCTCGGTCTTTAGAGTATTCCAGTAAAGCTGCCAAATGTGCTTTATCAAAAGTAGACTTTTTTTAACTGTGATCACTTGATATTTGTAGAAAATGTCAACGATCTATACTTTAGGCAATCATTGGCAGACATCTTTATTCGCATTTTAATGACAATTGATCTAAAGGTGTTTCAAACTCTGCTTCCATTATTACATTATTTTCTTTGCCATGCATAAATAACTTTTTTACATAAGTGGAAGCCACACTTTTAAAAATCTCTGCTGTCTTCGATAGATTAATAAATAGTTTGGCCGGACCGGGCAATTTTTTATGAAGAGAATACTTCAGCCTTTCAGTAGCTGCTTGCCTAGTTTAAAAAATAGACTATGGAAACAGTTTGAATACTTAATTTTCACATAAGATCGAACTTCATTCGGAACGTCAGATTGATATTTCAAACATGCTCGATTAATTATAGTAATTGTTTGGATGCCATTTGTTCCATGTCAAATTTTACTCCAAAAGAAAGTCCCGAGAGATGGATTTTCTCTGTTATTATGTATTCCTCAATTTTTCAGCTTCACATAAAAACGTAGGAATTGTTCAATTTTGTTTCAAGGCCTGTCAAAACGTCGAATTATAGGTACTTTGATATTTTATATCTCAGTTTTAAAATAGTGTCACATTTAACGACTATGCTTGAAGGATATTTTGTTTTCAAATACATAAAACATTTATTCCAGCCAGCATTTTTTGGAAGAAACTAAACATTTGTATCTTAGTAAATTTAGATGTCCAAAAGTGTTAGAACAAATAAATCTCTTAAATTTGTGTTTACATTCAGACTGTGTCAAAGTGCTTTTTCAAGCAATGTCGTATAAAATATCAAAAAAAAACAACCCAGCAGTTAATAAAGCGGATTTTGTCAAATTGGATTGTTGAAAACAATTAAAATAAAGAGGATCTTTACTTAAAAATATAATACTTCGGACTAAAAATGGAAGCATTGGGTGAAGAAAACGTAGAACTTTTAAAAATTGTTAGAAATGCTACTGGTTTTTATGCGAGACAAAGAGGTAAAGAGGCTCATAATTGATTAGATAAATGCTCTGGCAAATAATAATTCTCGACCAATCCAGAAATGTTTTTTCAACTGTTCGTACTTAACTCTCATGTTAGCTTCACTTTTATAGGTTTACACATTCGTCTAGGAGATTGTACCGTTCTATTATCCCATATTGATCACCCAAATATATAGTGGTTAAAGGGCGTAATACCGGCTCCTACTGATGAGTCGCCAGTAAGCACGAAACGAATGTGCATGAGATTATACTTTTTACTTTAACTTTAACTTTAATGCGGCTGACTCCTTTTAGAGGATAAGCCGGCTCTATTTCATGGAGTTTCTTGGGAATTTGGTACAAGTGGTGTCCCCTCACCACTCGGCTTTTTGATCGAGGACGCACCTCTAGCCTTTGCACATCCAAGCGCAGTCTGCAAGGCAGCAGTAAGTTGCATGGTTGCCGGTGGCTGTTGAGAGCTCATTCGCCATTCGGAAGTACGGGGTACTGTCCAGGAGTCCATGTAATCCTGTGGCTGTTGTCCCCTTTTGTGGCGGGGAACACACGCCGCGTCATGGTGCCGTCGTCGGGCTCATGTGGTATTTTATAGGAGATCCGATTGCCGGTCGGAAATCCACCACGCCCTGGTGACACCACCACCATAGCCGCGTTAGCCCATGTACGATCGGCCATCGAAACATGGTTGACACCGTCGTACCACGTTGAGGAGGGGATGGTCTTTACGACGGAGATTATACTTTCCGTTCATGCTGCCTTTGGTTTATCCTTCTGGTCACAACTGAACTATTTTGTTACTAGGTTCACAACACCTAATACATACTTGCATTCATAATGCATGTTTGTGTACATGTGTATATAGATAGATATTTAAATATCTCTATGATATTTTGGTGTTTTCATGACAATAACGAGATTCTCGAGATTTATATATATATATATATATATATATATATATATATATATATATATATATGTGTGTGTGTGTGTGTGTGTTTGAAAATATAAATTGTGTTATAAATTATTGTTTTTCAACAGTGGCCATTTGGCCTGACAATGAAAAATATCCTGAAACTAATCAAAGTAGGATTATATGTGCGTGAATGAAAGTGAATCGAAAGGATATATGTGGAATCGGTTGCTTAGGTTTAAGTGAATAATTTGTTACTGTATGTCTTATATTTCGTATTGTCCAAACTTCGCTATTACTATCATTCTCTTTCGCTCTCTCTCTTCTCTCTCTCTCTCTCCTTCTCTTTTTCGATCTTTCTCTCTCTCTCTCTGTCTCAGGAAAACCTTCTTCTATTAGCCTATCGACATCGATTAGGTCATCGTACGAAGTTTTGTCTCTCAATTCTGATTTTATTTACTTTAGCCTGTCAACATTACAGTAATTGAACGGATGGTGATAAAAATAATTTCTATCAAGGTTAAGATTTTTATATAAATCCATCCAATGTAATACATTTATCAGTATAAATTAAGCATTGTACAATGTAGAAAAGGCAATTTATCCAGTTGACCGGTGTCGTCCTTATTATGAACTCTTCATGTACTGTGCAAAGTTTTTCGCGGACAGATTTCGAAACTGAACATGTCTGCTTCAGAGTCAGATTCTCTTTTAACACAGCCACCTTATCGCACTGAGTCACCATGCCCCAGTGTAGCTCAGTGGTTAGTGAAACTGACTTCGAAGCAGATATGCCCAGGTTGGAGCTCTGTCCACTGAAAATTCGGCATAGTTCGTGAAGAGTTCCCAATAAGGGCAAAAATGGTGTAATGGATAAATTTTCTTTTCTACATTGGACAATGCTTTGTTTATACTGACAAATGTATTTATATAATGGAACTGGTTCTATATATCATGAACGCAACCTTGTTTTAAGTAAATATTCATGTAATACTGTATTCTTTGATTTTTTTACTAACCTCGCTCTCTATGTTAGCTACTGCACACAGGATGGGATTAGGTAAACCGGGAATTGAATTTTACTGCAGTAAGTTGGCAAAGAGATTTTGGTTAATTACCTTATCCTTGTTGGGTTCAACAAAGTGTTTGCATCCATTGTATTCAATTTGACTCCGAATATTTCTACTTCCGGTTTCGGAAGCCTTTTTCAATAGAAAGCACATTCCACAAACAATTTAAGGATGATGTAATTAATCTATTCCCTGTCGTTTAACTTGTTTCTTTCGAAGAGAGCTTGGTTGTTTCTTTTATGCGTCTGAAAAGGTAATTTAAAAAATGTTACAACAAGTACAGGCATGTATGTTAATCCACACGGCTTGCCTATATTTATTCTATATGTCAATTCATTTGAGTTTACATACACGTATGTATGTATAGAAAACTGAGAGTGCTCTTTTCCAGTATGTGTTACTTTAAGAAATAATTGTATCGATAATCTATTTCATATTTTACTCTTGTAAGCACTGCAGCATGTTATATTAACATGTAAGAATTTCTTAGATGGCCAAAGAGAGAACGACTAGCGAGACTACTCCATTTGTACCGGAGCTGGGCCGAAACCCTTATGTGTTGTTTAATATAAAGCTAAACTTCTTGTGGTATGGTATATTTCTGATATTTTGTTACATTTGTGTGTATACCGTCGACGTTTTAAAATATCATTTAATCTTTCGAAGGATATATTGGTATTTTTTGCTTTGTAAGCAGCATAGCCTCAATCTTTGAAATGCTTTAAATAATAATAATAAATAATAAACGTGACGACGAGCAACTATCAAGTGTCGAACATTCTTGATTGTATACCTTGGGTTTATGTCGTGCACCGGATTTTATATAGTATTAAATCAACGACATCATGTATAATTTTCTGGGACAATCATCTTGATTCACGATTATAGGTTTGATAATTTGTACCCGTAAAGCGCGCAAATTCGGTGGAGAAGTGGATGAGTTGCACGACTCTGAATGTAATACACCCTTGTTCTTGGCCAGATCGTGATTATTCCAGCAAGCACTTGGTGAGTTTCCGATATAAACGAAACCGGTCGACTTGAACTACATTTACAATTTAAAGTCAATTTAACATTAAATATATGCGTGCGCAATTCCAATTTTTTACACAATATAGAATGAACACACATTTTCGTCAT
>JAQBSW010003619.1:0-45000 GCA_029291075.1 Eudiplozoon nipponicum
TTGCGCGTACGTTAGATAAATTAGAAATCGATGTATGCTGCGTGTCTAAAAGCAGAATGCAGGATCCTACTAACATTACAGAACTGGGTGCACCATTCTTATCTACGCGTTATTGGCTTCGAACATCTAGTTCCACGGAGTTTTCTCAAGCCGGTAAATGGGACGTTGGTAGTGTCCTTATCACACGAACTAAAGCTGGCTTGATTAAATGGATCCCTTTCAACAGATGACTTTATGCGGCATGTTTAAATACATCTACTAAAATCAATGCAAAAACCGTAATCAACGTTGTCTTTTCATTTTATCTGCATATGCTCCCACAGATCGCACCACAGATGAAATTGAGGACAATTTTTACTCCGACATAAGTTCCTTACTAAGTAGTGCACGAAGTCCAGATATAACCTTGGTAATAAATGGCATGAATGCTCAAGTTGGGCGCTTAGGTAACGCAGAATGTTATTTGGGTGGAAGATAAACTTTAAGCTTGACACGCAACGATGACTGTGACCAGATTTTAGATAGCTGCACGGAGCATAGATTATATTTATGTAGTACAAACTTCAGGCGTAGTGTTAGAAGTTGTGCCACATGGTGTCCTCCAGCTTCTGGCCAACAGGAGACCTAAAGAGATCATGTAGCAACTAATTATATATGGCGTGGTTGCATCCAGATTTGTCGGTATTTTCGGAACTTCTATGTCGACTCGAACCATGCACTTATCCGTTTTAGATTTGCACTAGAATAACCATCGTGGTATAAGCTTGACTCCAATAGTGTCTAGGTTATTTGCTTCGTTAACCTACGTCGTTTTATCGGTTCAAGTGAATCACACACTAGAGAAGAACTAGCCGGATTTCGCTCAGGAAGAGGTTGTATAGATAATATTTATACGTTAAGACCAGTCCTTGAACAGCGGCATTTACATCGCCGTCCCACAATAGCCGTCTTTCTAGAATTCAAGAGTGCATTTGATAAGGATTATTGCAATGTTTTATTCGATATTCTGTCGAAAAAGGTGTGCTCACCAAATTTGTTTTTATTATGCACTCTCTCTACACAAACACTCCCTGTCGCATTGAGGTCTACAATGAATTAACGCACAACTTTTTAACTAGCAGTTGTGTTCCTTAAGGCTGTCCAATTTCCCCTTTTCTTAAATTTTGTAATCAATGTAATTATGAACAACATTCTTCCACACCTTCAGGATGAAGATGTTGAAGTTCTCCCGAGCGATAAATTAGTCGATCTTGACTATACAGACGATATCGTACCATTATTCGACAATCGAGATTCTGCCCTGATTAGTTCACGTTCCGTCTTTCGATATGAAATTCGCACCCTCTAAATGTAAAATACTTATGCAGGATCACTCACCACTCACCCCAACTTTGCGACTGCAGAGTGAAGATCTAAATATAGTTGACAGGTTTACATACCTTGGGAGCTCTATCAATAACTTAGGCAATATTTGTCGAGGTGAGAATGAGAATCGCGAAAACTAGAGTACCGTTCTCGAACCTTCGCCATTTATGGAGGAAAGCGAGTATTCCACTCTACCTTAAAGTTCGTGTTTACGATGCCCCATGCATACGCAGTTTTACTAAACGCTAGTGGAACTTGGTCCCTTAGAGTTGATGATTTCAGACGCTTACAGGCATTCTAGCATGGTTGTTTGAGAAGCATAGCATATGTTAGTTACCAACAGCGAATAACCAACGTTCACATCCGTAGACCTTTCTGGGCCGGCCAACAATTGCTTCTTGTTAGAAAAACAAATAAGGCTCAATCAACTAGGTTCACTCGGTCAGGTTTTGCGTATGCCACCATTTCGATTGCCTAGTAGAGCTCTGTTCTCTCATCCAGCGCCAGATTAGCATAAGGAACTATGTGGGTAGATTTTATCATAACAGAAAAAATTAGAGTCAACTACACCAAAGGTGGCTGGTATAGAGCCAATTTTTCTGCCAGGATGGTGTCAGTGTGCTCATCATAGTAATTAGTTCGAAATCCTGCGCGATATGACATCGAGTCGAGCTGTGGCGATCTTGTTGCAGATTTCTAGTAGAATCATCTTCATAACCTTCTTTTCTTAGTACGGCCAAGTTAGCAGCGAGGTTTGATTTGTTTATGACGTGATACAGTGAAAGCCGCATGGAAGCTGTACCACTGGTTGCCTTGCCGTAATGCTGACTTGGCCATAACAATGTTGTAGAGGCTTAACTTGCCTCACTTCTGTGAGCTATATTGATAAATATACGCATAGTAACTAGGTTCTCTCTCTCGTAAATATCACTAATATTTTGTGCCTAAATGATTATTTTGTCGTTATTTATAATTTTTTCTTCGTTTCTTATGGTTATATGGCAGTGAAACATTAGTTACTTTGATCTTTGTATGGCTGGGCATGATGATGATGATGATGATGTAGATCACATACTGTGATTCATAATTTCAATTTTCACATTATTTCATAGTCATACACTTTCGAATAAGTTGTCACAGACTGTTTCCATTTTAAAAATTGAATGGCGAGCTTTCAAGTTCTGAAATATGAATGAATCAGATTGCCAATTCTCAAATTAAGTTTTGTTTCATCCTTCGATCTGGAAGAGCAATAATCTATTAAATTGAAGTTTAAAGCACTAGCAGCTTGTTTATTGCTTTTCAAACTAAATGAAGTACTATTGCGTTCAGTGTCTTTTTTCTGAGCGTGTGCTGAATTTCTTATCACAAACAGCATTTAATAAATGATGCTCCACTGTCGCGTAATCATTACAAAACTTGATATAGTGATAACAACAATGATAATAGTGACCAAACTATTAGCGTAGTACAGAACATTGCAAAAGGAAACATATGTAGGAAGAGGTTGATTTGGCCTATGCAAAGAGACATAATAAGGCAATAAACAGCAACGAGGCCGCTTCGAAATCTAAAATGCATAATCTAAGCTTAATTAGCTTTATAGCAAGCTGTCAGCGGCAATGTATCTTCCTTGTGATTTTAAAATTATCTAATCGTACACATAATCAAATTGAAGTTAACTATGCCAACCTAAGACAAGATAGTTTAGAAAAAGATGCATCTACTTGTAATCGGGAACAAGATTGTTTTTGACCATGATTCGATGCCCAATTCTCCAGAATTTTCAACCAAGAACTATTAATAGAATGCTGACCCAATTCTGGAATTTTAAATATATCTTTATTGCTCAGTTTGGCTTTTGATCGATTTAAACTGGTTTTACCATGTAAAAATCAGTTCACTTTGGCCATACGTCAATGGTTTGGAATTGGCGCGTGCACGTTTACGAGTCTGGAAACCGGGTTAACTACACCGAATTTTACATAGGCCAAACGACAGTTTATAGCCCTCCAGTTAAATAACGCTTTTAATACAACACTGTATATAAGTACAACGCTATATCTGGCTAAATTGTTATCGCATTGGGATCAGAAACGAATCACTTGTTTCCTCGAACGAGGACATTGAGAAGTGCTCAATAAATTTATTATCTCTCGGAGACCTGCATTGCGGACACCGCACTTGTGCAGGGGTTGTATCATCCAAGATTGGGTAGCACGGAATTCGTCATGTCCTTATATTACAGAAGGGAATGTGTATACCATCCGTTAGCTTACGTGGCACATGAGGACCAGCGAACGCTGCTGAAAGTTTACTGTGCATGTTTTTTGGCATGCTTTCTTCGATATTAAAGTTTCGGCATCGTGGCATGTTTTAAAATCAACTGCATTATTTGAATTTTCTGTAAAATAGTGGTTCAGCCACCTTTACAATGAGAACAATGCTCTTATGCTTCATACTAACCAACCTTTTGAGGGATTGGTCCATTGTTGTAGCGCCAATATTGGTTACAAGGCCGATATTTCACCATTTCATTATAATTCTCAGATATCTTAAAGCCCAACAGCGGCGGATATAGAGCCAATTAGAAGTTTGTTTTTTTTGCGGTTTTTGGCTATTAGAGAATTACAGTTAAATACTGTTTGTTATGAAGAAGAGAGGTAGTAGTGAATAGTATCATACTATTAGGACTAGATGGAAAAACAGGCCTGTAGTTATTAGACTATCAGCAGGAGTTGAATGTTTATCCTAAGTATATTTGGTCAAAGAATGTGGAATAATAGGACGGTACAATCTCCTAGACGAATGTGTAAACCTGCAATAGTGAAGCTAACATCATATAAAGTCTACGACAATGTGACTTCAACGCTAACTCACACTATATAATATATATACCGAGTCTGTAAAGGATACTAACACTGGCTATTGTGTTAGTAACTGATACCTTTTTGAAATCGATGAGTACCGGATACTAACACTATGGTTTCCGAGTCGGTACATGATACCAACCTGATGGATATCAATTTATTTATATGATGTTAGCTTCACTATTGCAGGTTTACACATTCGTCTAGGAGATTGTACCGTCCTATTATTCCACATTTGTCGACCAAATATATAGTGGTTAAAGGGCGTAATACCGGCTCCTACTGATGAGTCGCCAGTAAGCACGAAACGAATGTGTATGAGATTATACTTTCCGTTCATGCTGCCTTTGGTTTATCCTTCTGGTCACAACTGAACTAATTTGTTACTAGGTTCGCAACACCTAATACATACTTGCATATAAGAGAATTATATTGAGCTGCTGAAATATCCGCCTTGTGGCGGTTTTTGTTGTTAAACGAATAAGCCAATTCATCAAAAGATCAGTGAGACTTATTAATAAAAGATCAACTAATTGAGTGGTAAATTAAGAACTGGCCTAATGATTCTATGTTAGATTTCGCCTTAAATATTTATCACAGCGTGCAAATGTACTTAGGCTCTGAATATTTTCGAAATCAGACCCTTAAAAGCGGAGCAGAATTCTTCAATTTTGCTATCCAAAAACTTTTGGTAAATTATCCAATAATTACACATTATACATCAACATTTATCCAATTCTTAGTTATGCTTGCATGCTGGACAATTATTGAATTAACAAACGGGTATTTTAACTGTGCCATTTTGATGTAACTATTAACACATTTGTTATCAAACGGGCAGCTAAATTTTCAGATCTAATTTATTCTCTCATATGAACTCTGGATTCTCTTTTGAGTTTATCGGAACACCCTTGATTGTTTAATCATTTCTAGCATGTGGATGTACCAGAGTTTACCACGGAGGAGTACCACACTCATCTTACTTCTCCAAATTGGACACTGGAGATGACAAATCATTTGATAGAGTTGGCGAAGCGCTTTGATCTTCGCTTTGTGATTATGCGTGATCGATGGGACGAAGAACAATTTGGCCTGCGTCCTGAATTAGAGGACATAAAGGAGCGGTATTATGGTATACTGAGTCAAATGGATAAGGTAAGGAAGTGCTGATTGATCCGATTGTTTGATTCACAGAGAGGAATATTATTCCGTCCTTTAATGAAATCAGAGGAGAACATTGCAATAATTTTCAAATCTATTTAATCAAAACTTCCGAAATTTTTCGTTATTAAATATTTTTTAGCTCAAAGAAAACGATAAAAATACATCAAAATCACGTAGGTACATAGGTTTCTTTTTACTTTGGGTGAAAATAATTTTTTATTTGATCCAGTATTTAGTCTATCATTGGTAGGCATTTTGTCAAGCAGATACAATAGGTTAACCGCGGGTAGGATAAAAGAACCTCAGTGTATTAAAATCATCTATTTTATTTTAAGAAATTTCATTATCCATTTGGATAACCCTTTCCTTTATTTGGCATGGTTTAAATTTTAGTGCTGCTTCATTGTAATTTTGATTTAATATCTTTTTTTATTATTTTCGTGAGATGCCATTCTTAATCTTGGCACAAGTCTATTGACTACAATTGGTTTCTGTCATCCTAGTCATTAAGGAAATTTATCTACTTTTATCACGTGTCTGTGTTTTTTTACCAATCCTCAAGATATAGCCGAAGATTCAGGTCTGTCACGCAATGCGTCTCCAATAAGCCTGTATCTGTAGGGTTGCTCTTTTAAATAATGTTTATCGCTTTTTTCCAGCATATTTACTTTGACCAAGTGTCTTTCGCGTAGTCAAATTACGTCGCTGCTTAAACAATCGGTTGATATCGTGGATGATGATTATCCTCATCACGGACTGGATTACAAACGCCGTTAGTAATTTATTCTTCACTGCCATATAGATTTTTAACCAATAAAATAAAAAGTATTAATAATGACAAAACTGTTAATTAAAAAATAATGAATGAATGTGTTTTATGAGGAGGAGGATCTAGTTAATATGAGTATATTTACCTAGATAGAACACAGAAAGGAGACAAACTACACCATTATGGCCAAATAATTTTTCAGCCAAAGCGACATCAACAATGCAGCTACCTAGTGGTTTTCACCATGTCGTTTAATAAATAAGACCGTACATTGGAGGTAACTGTTCAAATAAGGAAAGAAAGTTAAGGAGACGATGATTCTTCTAGAAACCTGCAACAAGATCATTCCTGAGCTCGATTCCTGGCAGGGCTGTGTAGGGCTACCAACTACGAACAATTATGTGTGCGCGTATAACCCATCAGGACCTCATTCTGGTGGACTAACGAGTTTCACAATGTCGAATTTGTCTGTAGTTGACTTTAACTGTTTGTGAAATGTTTCTCACGTCAAAAGAATACTTTTGCACTGAGCAATTATATTCAAAATGTCGCCGAGCCAGTGTAGTTTATGCAGTCTTGTTTGCTTGTCTGAGGAGGAGTGGTTGCGGGCCGCTCCAAAATTGCGTTCATGATTATCAGCGTTGCTAATTGGTTATTGGAAATTTATATTGGCTACGATTCTCAAACAGTGTCTTTGAAAGCCTGTAAGCATCTGAGGCATTCCACTCTAAAGGACTAAGTTTCGCTAATGTATAGCGAAATTCCAGGTAGATATGCAGTGTACACGCTACGTTTAGCGAGATACTCTCGTTTCTGCATAAATAACCAAGGTTGGTATAAGTTGCCTTAGCTTTTTCTATTCTCATTCTAACCTCGTCACTTATGTTGTCTAAGTTTTTGATAGAGCTGATGCAATATGTAAACCTGTCAGTTAAGTCTAGATGTTTACGTAGCAGCCGTAGTGTTAATGTGAGCGGTGTGTGATCCTTTAGAAATGCTTGGCATTTTAAAGGGCGCGAATTTAGCGCCGATAGACTGAAAAGCGAACGCTAATCTATTTAAAGATGACCTCAGCAGAATCTGGGCTTTTGTATAATAAAAAACATTCGTTTACATGCTCAAGATCGTCAAGTCTATTACCTGCATCACTAATGTATGGAAACGTATTTTTTAAACTGACACAGCCTTGACGAACACCATTTGTAGTAGCACAGTTCTGTGATTAATCGTTGTAGACTTGAACGCCATCAGAAGGATTTGTGAAGTAAGTGCGTTTAATATGTAAAACAATGGGGACATACCATTTATCGACAGAATAACAATAAGAATATTGCGATCGACTGAGTCAAATGCAGCCTAAAAGTCTAGGACGATGGTGAGCGCTGCACAGTGATATACATGCTGCTGTACTAGAATTTTCATTAAGTTAAAACTATCAGCTATTCAAACGCGTCCTGACCAGAATCCAGCTGTTTATTCTTTTGTGTGCGATTCACGCGAAGCGCTCAGACAGCGTAAGGTAATCGAAGCAAATAACTTAAATACGACTTGAATTAAGCTTATACCATGATTTTCATCAAACAAATTACGATTGTCTCTTTTGAAGATAAGAACGATATTCGTCTCACTCCAAGCTACTGACACCGTCTCTTCTACTACACTAAACAACACAGCGCTACACCAGCGCAATACACTGAGGCTTCACTGTCGTAAATGAACACTGGGTCGCCCATTCCTGGTCTCTTTATTCTACAAGAAATGGAAAAGGTAGGTTGATGCCCCAGAAATTGTATCGCCATCATTCTTAAATAAGCTCAGAATCAGATCATCGCGTCCTGTAGCTTTGCGACGTTGAAGAGATAGGATTGTATTCTGTATTTCTAACTCTGATGATTGTTTGAGATTAGCGTTCCACACTGTATAATACAGGAACATTTTCGGGAATCAGGACTGTCGCATGTGGCCAATATAATTTATCTTTGAAGTGTTCAGTCCACCTACGAAGATGACTAATTATATCAGCTATTGGATGGTTGTTATTATTATTTATAGATTCGCTAACTTTTAATTTTCTCTGGCCTGTTGCGTTAATAAGTTGCAGCAAACATCGGCGATTAACTGATACGACCGATTATTCCATTTCTTTCGCCTTCTGGTCAAAAAAGTATTTGATATCGACTTTTCGACTGCGCTTAAGTTGGCGTCTTACCACTCTTCGAGTATTATTATAAACCGAGCTAGCTGGAATTTTGCGTCTAGTTTCGAGAGTCTCCATAGGTTTGGCAGGAGCCCTATGATTATTTCTACAGCAGCCCACAATGACACATTCAGTAGCACTGTGTACAATGAAAATTGTCTTCGTCAAAAGTAAATTCTAAATTTCGCCATCAAGAGAGGTTAGCTTTGACTTTAGAATCTCGTCATATTTTTGGCGGAATGACGATTGTTTGTGTTTACTTATTACTATTTGATATTTTTCCGAAATACTTTAGTGGAAATCTAGAACAGATAGGTATATGGTTCGAGTCTATGTAAGTGTTCCTAAATGAAAAATCCTGGATGCAACCACACCATCTACAACTAATTGCTTTATGATGTATTTCAGTCCACCGTTGTCCGGAGGCTAGACGAAGATTGTGCTATTTAAGTAGAATCTATGTTCAGCGCACCTATCTAAATTTTGCTTAGATAAACAACCTGGGTCGGAGTTAAAAGTGTCCATGCTGTTGTCTGTGCTGCAATCGTTGGTAGCACATGTGGATGCAGTGAATATGCAGCGTCGATTAAGGATTCTGACATTGGTTTTGCTACGCGTCTTCTACTGTGTCGCACAAATTCGGTTGTTTACAGGGATCCATTAAGTTAAAAAAAGCCTTAGTTCATGAACTTACGACGCATCATTTACCGGTTTGGGAAACCAGAGTTTCGAAGCAAATAACGCGTAGATAAGGAATGTGCGCTCTAATTTGTATTATATATATATATATATATATATATATATATATATATATATATATATATATATATATATATATATGTGTGTGTGTGTGTGTGTGTTGTCAATATAACCAATCAACGTATGTTAGTCAAAGCAATTCGTCTCGTAGATAAGTTTCTTCCTCAATGAGATCTTGTCCATAATTTCTGCAGCAGGCTGCGCTTGATCCACGGAACATTACCTCTGGTGTCTGACTATCCATTGCGCCACATTTCCGCAAACTACGTACAATTTTCTGTTATATACTGACTAAGGATTTTTTGTAGTCTTTCTACAGATTAGGCTCATGTGGAATCTCTTTATAACGAAAATTCCAACTAAACACCCCCTGATATTTTTTATAGAACAAACAAAGACCACTTGAGATTTTTTCTGTGGAATTGAATATTTATAATAAACAATCATTGATTGGTAGGACGATACAATAATTTAATTAATGTTGCGAGTTTGGCATAAACACCAATCCGTTTTATATATATATATATATATATATATATATATATATATATATATAATGGAATCGGTGTTTATGCCAAGCTCACTGATTTGATAATAGTCATTTTTATCACTACCCGCGAAATTAATTACTGATTGATTTTATTCGCAGTAATTGCCTCATTGACATAGTGCCCCGAACGTTTGAGCAGCTTTATTAAAGAGTGCGTCAAAATATTGAATCCTAGTTGTGTTACTGGTTGCATCGAAGATGGCGCATTGAAATGGGTCGTCGTAGGCTAAAACGAAAAAAGCGTAAGCTTCGGTTGACGATGCCTTTTAAGTGCTGACTACTAATGTTAGCCGTCCAGTAAGATTTGGCGAACTACAAGAGTAATGATAAATAGTGGAAATAAATTATCTTTGGCTTGATAGCACACCTTACGTTTGAGACACTGTCGCAGAGGACCACCCGCATTATCTGTTTGTGAAGCTACTGAGGCAACTCCAGTCTATGTTCGAAACCGCAGAAATGATATACCGTTATCCTGGTGACCGGACACTTGCTTTCGCAATATTGGTCACTGGTTCGTGCTGCAATGAATAATCACTAACATACAGTCAATAGGAGAGTCTAAAATATGTTGGATTATAGTGTAAAATAAAGTCCACTGATAATAACTGGTTGATTCTGTCGTTTCAGTATACAGAAGGTATTTGGTATATATATATATATATATATATATATATATATATATATATATATATATATATCCTCATACCGTTTTTGTTATATAGAACTTTTTCATTTCCGAGAAAGTTGTGGATCGCGTGTGCCAAATAAAATGTGAAATAGTTGATTAGACCTAATGACCGTGTGTTCCTTCAAATACACTTTAGCTGCACAACACAAATTACAGCCAGAAGCTTCGCTATGACGCGGCGCATGAACGGAAGCGTCGCCGCCAGCTCAGTCTGATATACGGCCGCACACGTGACGAGGTTGCAGAAGAAGAATGGCTCCTGTCGGAATTGCATCGGATTGAGGCGCGTCGCAAAGAACGGGAAAGAAAGAAGCAAGATCTTCAGAAGCTCATTTTGCAGGTCAGTCTTGTTTGCGCTCAGGACTGTCAATCAGACTTCCGCTTGGTAGTCAGTTATTCCGGTTCTGTTTCTTAGAGACCTTGTAAAATCAGCTCTCAAATTATTGTATGGCTTACAATAGTGTGGTTTAACGTTTTAGGTTGATGATTGTTTTTTACGAGCGCAAAATGCGCACTGGTTTTTCGGTTCCTATGCATGTTTCATGCATTTCAATTGAACATGTTTAGTACCAATACCTGTGACTCGAATCTCGACTGAAGCGTTATAAAATAATGCCGAACAATGCTCTAGTAGGTGAGTTGTCTTCCTCTCTAAGATTCTGTGAATTGCCCGTCTTGTGCATATAAATTTACGAGGTGACCAATTCTGTTTGGCCGCTATTTAGTTTACCATCACCGTGGAATACTGTCGTGAAATGTTGATTGTGTTGAGCAGTGCACTTTCGCAAAACGCTCCTTACACATCCTGGTCATCAGGCTGCGAGACAACTCTGGTGGTTGTCTGGCACAGCGGAAGTGATAAACAAGACATCTTGGGACTACATATTTTAATTTGCGATCATTTGGTCACTTGATTACGCCGCATCGCTCCTCTTCAAACAGCGAGTCACTTTAGTGCTTTGACTATTACCTCCACGTAATCTACAAACTTTTTCTGCAAATCGAGAAGATTTAACTATATATTAGATCTGAAGATATTTCTACAGATGTCAAATTCATGTAATTGTTTCCGGATTTTGTTCACAATTATTCTCTAATTAGAATGTTAAATCTGCTGCGCTTGTGCATCTAAATGTGTTTAAAGTCTTCTCGGTCTACGTGATGGTCCATATCCTATGAGTGTCTGGCTAGATCTGATATCTTTTTTACTTTTATTGAGCACATGATCTTTCGTATGTGCATAATATTACTTTCCTTTCAAATTATTTTATATACTCCTGGTGTATTCAGCGGTTCCTTTTCTCCTTCTGGTTTACTAGCCTGGTGCTTAATCTAACTGTATGTTAGAGCAGCATTCAAATTTTGGATTCTTCTGCTAGTATCCTTGACCACTAAATTTGAATTCAGGTAATACCTTAATCATGTGCCTACCTGACTATGCTTCATGTTTTACCTGTTCCGTGTTACAATCAAATGTTTTTTTACCATATCTTTCATTGTCTTCTCTATCACCGTTCTCAGATAGCCATTTATCATGAATATCTCATATCCTCTCGGTACTTCCAATCTTCTCTCTTTATGTAATATCATGGATTTCTGGATGCGTGATTAGAGAAATTTAGGATGACAGCCCTATAAATAGTTTTCCTTTAAATCTCATTATGCAATAGCCGACCAATCTCTATCAGTTTTCCATTAAGAAGTCCACTATTTCTCTCCAACGTGGATTACAATTCACCTTTTAGTTTAGCTTAATTATCGAATTCGTTATCTTCATGTTTGGGTGATTAACATTGACTTAGAGGAGCTCAACTTTATTACTTTGATTGTGTGCATATGCAAAATAATGATAAAGCTCATTTAACATTACAAAACACATAATGATATTTGAATAGGCATATATATATGAGAACAAAACAACGCACTACATGGAATAACATTTATTAATAAATCTTATATATACCAATATCTACAGCCATTATTCTGGATTCGTTAATATTTTCGTTCATACAGTCCAAGCTGTACATTTGTCATGACCAATTCCTTCTTAGCTATTCCTTTCTTTGCTTTGAGCTAAGAACGGATTGGTCACGACCAATGTACTGTTGGGAATGGATGAACGAAAATATTAACGAATCCAGAATAATGGCTGTAGATTCAAGTATAAATAATATTTAGTAATAAATGTTATTCCATAGATTACGGTTCTTTTTGTTTATACTTTATAAAATGGTGAAGTCCAAATATATATATATACGTGTATTTTTGTACTTGCGCGCGTGGTTCAAAAATAGTTTTCGAGAGCTCTGTATTTAGTATTATCTAAATCTAAGTGGATTAGCGTTTAAGTCTCTTACTTGGTATGTTTAGAATAATTATGAATAGATCAGATTGAACGTGGTTAGCATAAATGTCCTTCTATTGGATGGAATTTGCGCTGCAAATTATTATGAGGCTAAAGTTATTCTCAGGAAAAAAAGGTCAAATTTAATCGTACTCCACGCGGCGATGGGCATTCGGTGGTTTGCAGATTGGCAATACCAAGTATGTATCGAAGACCCATAGCCGCCGACTATGATTAATGAACTTGTGACGAACACACTAGACATGAATCCTACACATCTTACTCGAAAACTTAACTATTAAGTAAATCTGATTTGTTAAATACTGTTTGTTGCGAGAACTAATATATCTGTGCATTTATATATTAGGTGTTGCGAACCGAGTAACAAACTAATTCAGTTGTGACCAGAAGGATAAACCAAATACAGAATGAAAGGAAATTATAATCATGTGCACATTCATTTCATGCGTACGAGCCAGCATTACGCCCTTTACCAAGTTCATATTTGAGTGAGGAATGTGAGATAATAGAACGGTACAATCTACTAGACGAATGTGTAAACCTGCAGTAGTGAAGCTAACATCATATAAAGTCTCAAAAATGCGACTTCCGCGCAAACTCACTCTCTCTCCCTCTCTCTCTCTTTCTCTCTCTCTCTCTATATATATATAATATATATATATCGAGTCTGTAAAGGATACTAACACTATGGCTATTGTGTTAGTAACTGATACCTTTTTTGAAATCGATGAGTACCGGATACTAACACTATGGTTTCCAAGTCGGTACATGATACCAACCTTGATGGATATAAATTTATGCTAAAGTTCACCCAAATTTAGAATTACAACAATTTCCGAACACCTGTTACTCCAGTTAAACCATACACTCTGGCCTTCATCGATATCAGTTATCACATTTTGCGGTAAGCATGACATCATTCAATTCAATATATAACAGTTAAATGCTGTTTGTTGCGGAGAAATAATATACTTGCAAGTATGTATTAGGTTTTGCGAACCTAGTAACAAATTAGTTCAGTTGTGACCAGAAATAAACCAAAAGGCAGCATGAACGGAAAGTATAATCTCATGCACATTCGTTTCGTGCTTACTGGCGACTCATCAGTAGGAGCCGGTATCACGCCTGAGATTAATACTTTCCGTTGATGCTGCCTTTGATTTATCCTTCTGGTCACAACTGAATCTGATTCGTTGTCTATTTTTATGGATTCTTACTTGTTACTCTAAGTAGAAAATAAAGCAACCTTTAAAATATTCAATTAATTATTGTATAACATATTTTGGTCGAGATATTTTTCAATCTGTTATTGAAGTGTTATCACATTAAGCTACGCTGCTCGTAGGATGGTCAGATTTTAAATTGGAGAATAACTTGCTACCACATAGGACCTTAAAAACGATATATATTGTACAGAAGTGCTTTTCTCGGTATTATCGCTTGATTTACTGGATAAATATAACAAAGTATTTAATTTGGTTCCTTGTCGCTCACCTAATTTTTATTACATCCACTCTAAATTGTGTGAAAAGAAAAATTCCAATGTAATCTGCTTATAACGTTATGTAATATTAGGATTGTACCGGTGGGAAGTCATATTTAGGTAGATGAAATAGAATATTGAATTCACGCCTTTCGGAACACATACAAACTTAATGATTGCAATATAACAATAGTGTTGCAAGTGAGTATAAATAAACAAATTTGGTCATGCGAAAAATGCGAAATGCCAACTACTCTTTTTAATTTAAATTATGTCAAGGTGTGTTATCATTAAACGAACATTGGTTGCGCGGGTGGTGATAACAATTATTATAATCAAGGTTGCGGTCTTGATATAAACACCTGACCCATTAATTACTTACATATGTCAGTATAAACTAAGAATTGTATAGTGTAGAAAAGGCAATTCATCCAGTAGACCGGTTTCGTCCTTATTGGGAACTCATCATGTACTGTTCGTTTAATTATATAAATGTTCATTTCAATACCATTTCCCCATGTTATGTGGTGTCTGTTCAGTAATGACAGATTGGGCATGGTTAGTTGGAACTTTGGGTCTAAATGGATGCCATATGAGCTCCACCTAAAGGAAAAATTGACTAACCAAGTTACATTTGTTAGTATATAACTGAAAATTGTGTGTAGTGTAGTGTGCGGCAGGATAGCTCAGTGGTTAGAGCACCAGATTCCGAAGCAGACGTGCCCAGGTTCGTATCCTGTCCGCGGCAAATTCTGGCCAGTACTTGATGAGTTCCCAATAAGGACGAAACCGGTCTACTGGATGAATTGCCTTTACTGGATGAATTGCCTTTTCTACACTATACAATTCTTAGTTTATACTGACATATGTAAGTAATTAATGGGTCAGGTGTGTTATCATGTTTGAGTTGTTAAAGATTACGGTAATAAATAGATATATAGAATTGTCAAAACAAAACAAATTACTTAGTATAGTAGCATTATCATAGGACTTTCCAAGCCCCACGCGAAACTATATTTATTCCGCAACAAACAGTATTTAACTGTTACATATTGAATTGAATGATGTCATTCTTACCGCGAAATGTGATAACTGATATCTATCAAGACCAGAGTGTATGGATTTACTGGAGTAACAGGTGTTCAGAAATAGTTGTAATTCTCAATTTCGGTGAACTATAGCATATATATATATATATATATATATATATATATATATATATATATATATAAGCAATGTAACGGGTTCTTTAAATTTTAAGTACCTACAATTCACCCTGAGTGTATATTATATTTACTTAGAAATGGCGATCAATCGGATCTTTGCGCAATTGATTGTGCAAAGCAACAACCCACTAATGCAACTCGCGGAAAACCATCATGTTCTGTACTGATGTCAGACGTATATTGTCCTTGGCGCCGCGTCAACAACTTAGCCATTGCGCTTCACTTATGGCCGAGGGTGTACGAATCGCGTCTGTGATATTAACGGTTACTAGTGTAACTTCATTGTGCGATTGGTGAAAGATTGGATCAGCGCTTATTCCAAGTCCGAAAATGCAGCTGAAATAACAGTTTTGAATTGCAAGTGGTTGGTTAGAGATGATTGGTTATCGAGAATGCTCTAAACGCCAAAACAATGCCAGTCGTTGCTATTTGCTACCTTTCTCTAAAACAGGCCGAAGCGGTAACCGCCACACATGGCCAAGTTGTCGCACATAGTGCTGGTTATGGATCTGGAACAGACTCGTTTTCTGGTAGCCAACCAGGTGGTGTAAACGTAAGCGGTTCGTTGCAATCTATGTCGTCTAACTCGGCGTCAGGCTCATCTCGGCGTAGCGTTCTGGCTTCGACTGCGGATGCGACTGGCGCGGCGAACAGCTTTGCTGGGCCAAATTCAAGTGCTCAGTCTGGAGCACCTGGAGGATCGGGCACAGGTAGCGGCAGAGTAGCCACTTCTGCTGTGTGCGCGAGCAGTTCTCCGTTGGACACGTCTGCTCTGGCTGCCCTATCCACAAGCACGTATCAAGCACTGGTAACTCGTTTCTCGTATTTGCATCACATTATTTGCCACATTATTGTGTTCGGTTGATCAAACGCATAGTTTATGCTTAAAAAGACATTTTTAAATGTGGCTAATCTAAATTGTAAATGTTTGCTTGAAGCCAGTCCTTCGAGCATGAGAGTGCATTTAGGAAATATTTTGTCTCAGAAATTTATATTTCATTTTTCTATGATCAATATAATGTGTAACCATTTTACATCAGTAAGTTGAAATTTAGATCCGATTCTTCTGGAATATGAAGGTTAAATGGCCTTTTGGTGTATATATGTATATATATATATATATATATATATATATATATATATATATATATATATATATATTTGTCGTTAAAATTTTCACCATTTTTAAAATAAGGAAAAGGAACTGTAATCCATGGAATAACATTTATTAAAAAATATTATTTCTACCAGTATGTATAGCCATTATTCTGGATTCGTTAATATCTTCGTTCATTCAATCCCAACAGTACATTTGTCGTGTCCAATCCCCTCTTAGCTCAAATCAAAGAAAGGCATAGCTAAGAGGGGATTGGTCATGCCAAATATACAGCTTGGATTGGATGTACGAAAATATTAACCAATCCAGAATAATGGCTGTAAATACCGGAAGAAATAATATTTTTAATAAATGCTATTCCATGAATTACGTTGTTGTGTTCTCATATTTAAAAAAATGGTGAAACTTGTAACGATATATATATTTGTGAGTGAATGTGGCGAAATCTACAAACTGTACAATTATTGTTCGCAACACCTAATACATACTTGCATATATATTAGGTCTCCGCAACAAACAGTATTTAAACTGTACAATTGTCGTAACCAATCCCCCTTTAGCTATATCTGTCTTTGCCTTGCGCAATTTAGACCACTCCACTTGCGTAAAGTCATGTGATATATCATTGCTGTCCTTGTGATTGTGTCCGCTATATAAAGGGCTTCATGAATATATAATAATTTTTCTGATTTTGCTTTGTGTAAAATTGAGAAATTGGTCAATTTTACACAAAGCAAAATGAGAAAAATTATTATGCATTTATGAAGCCCTTTATAAAAACGACGAATACCTGGCCTAAATATTCAAAAGTTTCATCAACATGATATTCTAATCGACGCCACGAATAAAAAAATTCAACAATAATTTATTAGTATCCACGCAAGACCGAACAGGCCTTAGACTAGAATCAACAAACATTCAATTGTATTCAAGTATGTATTAGGTTTTGCGAACCTAGTAACAAATTAGTTCAGTTGTGACCAGAAGGATAAACCAAAGGCAGCATGAACGGAAAGTATAATCTCATGCACATTCGTTTCGTGCTTACTGGCGACTCATCAGTAGGAGCCGGTATTACGCCCTTTAACCACTATATATTTGGTAGAAGAATGTGGAATAATAGTACGGTACAATCTCCTAGACGAATGTGTAAACCTGTAATAGTGAAGCTAACATAATCTAAAGTCAACGACAATACGACTTCAATGCTAACTCACACTATATAATATATATACCGAGTCTGTAAAGGATACTAACACTATGGCCATTGTGTTAGTAACTGATACCTTTTTTTGAAATCGATGAGTACCGGATACTAGCACTATGGTTTCGAGTCGGTACATGATACCAACCTGATGGATATAAATTTATGCTAAAGTTCACCTAAATTGAGAATTACAACAATTTCCGAACACCTGTTACTCCAGTTAAACCATACACTCTGGCCTTCATCGATATCAGTTATCACATTTCGCGGTAAGCATGACATCATTCAATTCAATATATATACAGTTAAATACTGTTTGTTGCGAAGAACTAATATATATGCAAGTATGTATTAGGTTTTGCGAACCTAGTAACAAATTAGTTCAGTTGTGACCAGAAGGATAAACCAAAGGCAGCACGAACTGAGTCAATCTCGACTGAAATGATAGTGTTCAGAAAACCTAATACATACTTGCATATATATTAGGTCTTCGCAACAAACATTATTTAATTCAATTGTATTGTCAACAAACTAAAGAGGAAAAAACAGCTGCACATACGATGACAGAAATTTCGAAAAAATTTGTGCATTCCAGTTAAATACTGTTTGTTGCGAAGAGCTAATATATATGCAAGTATGTATTAGGTTTTGCGAACCTAGTAACAAATTAGTTCAGTTGTGACCAGAAGGATAAACCAAAGGCAGCATGAACGGAAAGTATAATCTCATGCACATTCGTTTCGTGCTTACTGGCGACTCATCAGTAGGAGCCGGTATTACGCCCTTTAACCACTATATATTTGGTAGAAGAATGTGGAATAATAGGACGGTACATTTGTGCATTCAACACTGCAATCCGCACATGCACTGTTACCAAGTGGATAAAACAAAATTGCGCATCAAGGTGAATCGAAAGATTACACTCGGAAAACAGCATTTGTACACGCAAAAGCCAACAATGCGAACAGATGATCAACTTTCAAGCCATCAAAACAATAATGACCAGATCTTAGACATCACTTTGCAATACAGCGAGAAAGACCTTTATATGAAAACAGGCATACACGGTTACGAATCAGTTAAAACAAGAAATATAAGTAAAACCGAGTCAGATTTTTTGCTACCCACATAATCAAATGAAAACCAAGAATGCATATAAATGAAAGATTGTAAAGTGAAATTTAGTTATCTCGAAATAAATGGCCATTATCAATTGTAATTAATGTGTTTTTTTTCTTAATTAGAAATATATATATATATATATTTAATTTGTGTCGTTTATAATCAAATAGCCTTTTGAGTGCTAAACACATCATACGATAACATGCAATCGCCGCACTACTTATTCACATTTTTGTAATGTAAATTTTAAAAAAATTAACAAGTTAATAAGACTGTTCTCGGAAAATGGTCTCAGTTACGAAAATGAGGACCAATCTTAATCTAGCATTACGAAAATCCATAAGCATGATTTAATATCTTTATATATATATATATATATATATATATATATATATATATATATATATATATATATATATATAGTATGTTGCCACGATTAGCGCAGTGGTTATAATCACAGATATCAAACAAAATATGCCCCGAGCGAGTCCCATCCGCGGCAAATGCCGGGCAGTACATAAATAGTTCCCAGCAAGGTAGAAATTGGTCTAATGTTGGCGAATTGTTTATTTCAAGATGCAATATTGAGTTTAGTCTGACGAGAAATATATAATGAAAAATGTCCCGACACCAGGCTTCAATAATATATATATATATATATATATATATATATATATATATATATATATATATATATATATATTCACAGTACACCTTCCTATGTGTGTAAAATAAAAATATGTTTTATTAGATACAAAATGCTTCTTTCTCATGGTCTTCTCAAGTATCTGCTCACGAACTTCTCCTTTATATATAAGTTGGAAAGTAAAAACAAGATAGAAATATGTGAGCATAGAGAGTGTGAAAAATAGAAACCAATCAAAATTGCGTGCGTCACATCCAGTTCAAGCTCAATGCTTGTACGTGCTTCTTCTGCTTGCACAAATCCGGCTGCAAGTTGTTTATCCATAAGGCTTTGCGTGTAGCTAGCTCCATTTTGTTTTTGCATTTAGTAAATATTTCGAATGCTACGTCTGGAGAACATACGTGGGATGTTTCGATGATGTGTTGCGCAATAGCAGACGTGTGTTCACCATTTGGTTTAAAACAGGCGTTCAAGTTGAAATGTTCTCTCATTCGAGTAATTAAACGTCTGGTCGATCGACCTACGTAAGTTGATCGACAACTTGCGCATGTATATTGGTAGATAATATTTGATATCGAGATTAACGGCTGTTTCTCTTTGATTGCTGGTAAAGGCAAGTGTGTTGCCCTAAATAACACTCGTAGTTTGGCTGCATTAAATGTGCATGTTAATGCTGCTTCAACTTTCTTTTGTGCCTTTAGAGAAACTGCATCCCCTTTAAATGGGATGTTTAGGTAGACTGTTTTCTTTTCTGGCCCATAGTACGTCTGTTTCTGGTTAACTCCCCTTTTAATAATTGATACAATTAATTGTCTGGGATAGCCATTAGACATTAAATCGTTAATTGCTTTATTGTATCATTTTTTAGCATCTTCACTAACCAACCTGTTAATTCTTGAAAAGAACCACTAACTGTTGATAATTTTTTATTGATACGGCATATATATATATTTTTGTGTGCTTATGCTCTATTTAATAATTTATTTTACCTATTGTTTATTTATGCCCATACGATTATCCCTCGATAGAACGCCTGCGTGAACATTGGTTTTGCGGACCTGAGCAAAACCCCCGGAGCTCACCTTCGTAGTCAAATGGTAAGTGCTGTTGCCTCGATTATAGTGGTTGGTATTTTTTTGGACATTCTACTTCTGAAAATACGATGTCTCCGCATTGGGAAATGTAGCAATTTCTGAATGAAGATGAACAAGACATTGATGCAAAAGTTTATTCGAAAAGCAATTTTGCACAGCACATTTGAAATTATCGTGAATAAACACGGCTGGAGTAGGGATAAACAAAATATAAAATCGCCAAATTTATTGCTCTTATAAGTCGGACTTCAATCAGGTGTTGTTCAATGCAGCAAACGACAAAAAACTATGAATTGTAGAAGATGGCAGTTGTGATACTTTCACTCTGCAGTTAAATACTGAAGAGAAATTTGTAAATGATGTCAATATAACTTTAGCCATTTTATCTATATATTCTTGTCTGTGTATATGTGTGTATGAGTGTGTCTATCCATTTATTTTGTGTAAATCTGTATTTGAGCTGTTGCCTTAACTTACTCCGGCGTAGATGAAATTAAACTTTATTCTTCAGAACTAGTTATCGCGGTCAAGTTGAGATCTTGTCCAAGATTTGATCTTCATGCCATGTTTCAAAACTTATGGTGCATTTTACTATTTCTGTTGGTAGTATACGAAATGGTCGAGCTTGAACAGGTAAATGCCTAATATTATCTTCTATCATTTAATAAGCAGCGTTCTTCCTGACCTTGATTTCTTCATACATTGCTTTAACATCTGTTCCTTGTTGGCTAGCTTTTGGTGAATTGGCGCCTTGTATTCTCCTACAATCATCACTCTTATGTCGCTCACCAGATTGCATTTTTGTTAGTCTTTTTTCTGTCCAGTTGAAGATTGGTTTAACAAGTCGTAATCAATAAAGCAAAGGTATATCAGCATTTGAAAACTGTTGCGTAGTGATAAAATTAGTAGTTTACGGAATGTTTCGAGCTCTGCTGACTGCTGCCGGTGGGATTCAACTTCCGAAACGTAGCCAGTAAACAAAGATGTGATAGAACCGCATTTCCATTGGGACGAATACAAAGTCAACCCGATCAAAGACAAAAAAAAATTGGAAATTGTGATCAATCGGATCTTTGTGAAACTGTCTGTGCAAAGCTACTACCCGCGTACGCAAAACACGGCATTGGACCATAAATTACAGTAACAACTATCTAAAAACTGGTAAAATAAGTCATCTTGATTTGTGAGATAAATACCTCAAAGGTCAATTTTCTTCAGCACTTGCGTCAGTCCCGATCCCCGAAAGTGTGCTTGTATCATCCATCAAAATGAGAGATACAGACTGCAATCCTATCTTTTCAACCTCGTGAGGTTGCTAGCCGTGGTGTTGGTTTGCATCCGATCTTATTTATGGATGGGAGCGATATTACTTCTGTAGCCTTGACTAAACTTTTTCGTAGTATATGGAATGATGAGATCGTATCGCTTGCTTAGGCAGTCGTAACCTCTGCAACCGGTATTGTATAAGTTCCACTCCAGTCGTGTCTAAGTTACTTGGCTTCAGTTATCTTACGCTAACTTCGCGCATTCCGTGAATCACATACCCAAGTCGGATTCCGCTTTGGTTGAAGTATAATAGATAATATGTTTATCTTAAGGCAAGTTATGGAACAGCGACATTAATATCGCCGTCCCACATTAGCCGTCTTTCTAGACCTCAACGGTACATTTGATTCAGTGGATGGCGACTTTCTATTCGATATTCTGTCTAAAGGTAAATATTATACGCACTCTCTACATTAAACAGCTCTGATGGCGTCGAAGTTTACAACGAATTAGCAAACAACTTTAATATCAGTAGTGGTGCTCATTCTTGCTTAATTTTTAATAGATGATATTATGAACAGTACTCTGGCACACATTCAGGAGGCAGGTGTTCAAGTTCTCCAGAACTTTATTTTTATTGTGATATTATACGACAATCGAGATTCTGCGCAGGCCACCTTGTATAGATTGACAGTTATTGATCCGTCTTTCGGTATGAAATTCGCACCCTCTAAATGTAAGTTAGTTTTACTGGATAACTCACCACCCACTCCAACTCTGTGACTGTAGTATGAAGATCTAGACGTAGTTGACAGGATTATACACCTTTGATGCTCTTTTAACTCTGGCAATATGTCTAACGCTGTGAGTATGAAAATAGCTTTTTCCTACCTTTGCCATTTATGGAGAATCGCGAGCGTTTCTCTCTGCATTAAAGGTCGTGTTTACAATTCATCTGCACGCGGAGTTTTATTATGCGCTAACAAGACTTTGGCCCTCTAGAGTTGATGATTTAAGGCGCTTACAGGCATTCGCCAACGTTGTCCGACAAGCATATCAGAAATGAATAAGCAACGCTGACATCCGTAAGTGTAATTTTGGATCGACCAAAACAAGTAATCCTCGTTACAGAAACAAACTAAAGCTCCATCGACTGTGTTGGCTCGGTTATATTTTGCGAATGCCTTTAATTCGGTTGTTCAGCAGAGCGATATTCTCTCACCCAGCACCACATTGACGTAAAAAAAAACACGAGGTGGACAGGCTGTGGTACAGTTGAAACGGTTACAGTCAACTACTTTCAATTTGGCTAGTATAGGTCTCACATGTCTACGAGGATATTGCGTGCCCACGTGGTTGGACACCCTGCGTGGCATTGTCTAGAGGCGAGCTCTTGTTGCAGATTTCTAGTGGAACACAATTCGTAGCCTATTTTTGTTAGCTGGGCAGACTTAGCTGCGAGATTTTTTGGTTGAATTTATGACGTGAGACGGTGAAAACCGAAAAGAACGCTGTATTGCCGATTTTACCTTGCATTAAAACCGATTTTGCCATAATTCCTTGTAGAAGTTTTGTTTGCCGCAATATTGTGCACTATCTAGATAAATATGCTCATAGTATCTAGATCCCGATCTTAAACCACTCTCCTTGAATAATTTGCATGCGTAAATTATTATTTTTGACATTATAAGCATGAAAAATTTTTTTTGCTTTTTTTCTTTTTTAATGGTTATATAGCATTGATTCATTAGTTATTAATGACCGGTTTTATTGATGTGCATGATGATGCTGATGATGATGATGATGATAACTCTGCGTCCTATAGCGTTTATTTTACATTTTTATGCTCTATTTCTTTAGATGAAGCTGCCTTCGTCACTCAATCAAAAGAGAGCTCGCGTTCTGGAGAACTTCCTGAGTTTCTTTCATATTGGTAAATTTTTGGGCCACCTCTGGTACTTGTAGCCTCATTATCACAATGATTTTTCTCTTTTTACTAAGACGATTTGAATTCAATAGTTTTTGAAATTTCATGACTCATGTTCACAAGATGCCGAACCAAAAAAATCTCGTTTTGATGACAATTAGTCTATTAGTACTTTGAAGCTATCCGGTGTAGCCTAACACTAACATATTCCGAATATCTAAATTAGAAAAGACCGCAAAATTAATGCCGTCTTTTCGAAAGATAAGACTTTATAAAATCGAAGTAAGCTGGTCTTGGCGGTGAAAATTCGAACGTACTGTGGACGAAGATTTGAATCACAGTGCACAACACAGAAAATACTGAATGTGGGCTTTCGTGGAGGGAATCATTGAAACTGTGAAATTTTTTTGTATATTCTTGAGACTAGGCGCCAGTGTAGGGGTCGATCATGAATTACTTTTGGCAACAAAAGATGCAGCAATGGAAGTGTTGGTATTGCATAACAGTCGTTATTTGTTCCAACAGGTCTGATAATGTTAACAGTTAGGGAAACCATGAGAAATTACATAAAAATCTAATGACTGGCAAGAAGTGTCATCTGAATCGATGGGCTGAACACTTAAGAGGTAAATTTTCTTGGACAACTGCGTCAGTCTGGACGGTACCGTCCTATTATTCCACATTCTTCTACCAAATATATAGTGGTTAAAGGGCGTAATACCGGCTCCTACTGATGAGTCGCCAGTAAGCACGAAACGAATGTGCATGAGATTATACTTTCCGTTCATGCTGCCTTTGGTTTATCCTTCTGGTCACAACTGAACTAATTTGTTACTAGGTTCGCAAAACCTAATACATACTTGCATATATATTAGTTCTTCGCAACAAAACAGTATTTAAGAGAGGTAGATGTTGGTTTCTAGCCAGGACCAGGCTGTACTGATAATATGGTTAACTTAAGGCAAATACTTAAACAGTGACATGTATATCGCTGTCCCAATTTAGCTGTCTTTCTAGACTTCGAGGTTGCGCATTTGACTTAGTGGACCGTAATAAACTCTAGAATATTCTGGCGAACTAAATTTGTGAATGCGATACATGCTTTTTAACGCCAATTCTATTCGAATTATTGTATATATTCAATTATCGAACCTCTACTGCTATCACAGTGTCCGCCAAGGATGTCCACGAACCATTTTTTGGATTTCTAATGGATGTCATCTAAAGCTGAATTACTTCACACGTTCAGGAATCAGCCGTCGACATTCTCTCTGATATTCGATTATTCAATCGTGACACTACATACGATATTATTTTCTTGCTCGACACCCGAGATTATGCCCAGTGTACCTTGTAGCAATAGCCACCTTTAAGACAAAGAACGAACAAAGGGTCTTATCTAGGGCGGGCATTAATTCAACAGAAATTCCTCGCAGAAGCGCCCGTATAAGGATGAAGCAGTCAGCCCAATGATGAAAGCAGACTTCGAGCTGAAGTGAACATAAATTAATTAATATTTGTAAATTTGTTTTATTAAATCGATGCTCGTTATGCGAGCAAAATACTATATATAATTGAGTAAAAATAAAGCATGTGTGGTACCTTTACAAATGGCTTCTGATGGGTTAGAAACGTTGATTCAAGGACTGACTGCTCAAATGAACAATTTAACTGCAGAATTAGGCATAATTAAGTCTCGTCTGGACGATACACTGATAATAAACACAGACGATATCCGAGTGCATGGCCCAACCAATAGAGGTGGACACAATAATATAGGCAGACGTCGTTCCGTCTTTCGGTATAAAGTTAACATCCTCTAAATTTACGATAATTCTTCTGGATTACCTTTACCTCACTCGAACTCTGTGGCTTCAAGGTGAGGATCTGGATCGAGAACTTAGACAATATGAGTGACTAGGTGAATATGAGAACCGCGAAAGCTTGACTAGCATTCTAAAATGTTTGCCATTTATGGATAAAAACGCTTGTCTCAATCTACCTTAGAAGTATGTTGTAAAATGATTGTACATATGCAGTTTTGTCACACATTTACAGACATTCCACCGCTATCGATTCCAACGCTAACTCATTATATATATATATATATATATATATATATATATATATATATATATTCGACCATTATCGTTTCAGATGAATAGCCCATATGTGTTGTGAGCAATGAACAAGTAACGCTAATATTTTTGGAAAGGCTAGCAAGTACTTCTCGTGGTAAAAGAAACTAAGGCTTCATCAACCACACTGGCTCGGTCACATTTTACGTATTCTTTCAATATGATTGCCCATCACAGCATTATCCTCCCAGCCAACGCAAGCTTTGCTAAGAAAAAAGTTTGACAGATGTAGACTTGGCAAAATCAGCCAAGTTAAATTGGGTAGTAGAGGACCCAATCGCTAACCAGAATTGAGCGTCTAGTTCTTTGTCGGAAGGCCCTTTGCGGGATGGTAGCGAATTGACCTCTGTGGGGTTCTTATTGGCGATTTCTAGTAGAATCATATCAACTTCCTTTTATTAGTTGGCCAGATTTAGCTGCAAGTTTTGTTCGTTGTACTTAACCAGTCATCGAACAACGTGTAGCACGGTGGCTAGAGCACTGGTCTAGTAAACCAATGGTTATGATGTCGACTCTCATCTGGGGCAATCACAACTTTGGAAACCATTGTTGCTCAGTGCCTAGAGCGCTGATCTAGTAAACCATGGGCCATGAGTTTGATTATCATTTGAGGCAATCGCAGCTTTGGACGCCCTTGTAGCTCAGTGGCTAAAGCATTGGCCTAGTAAACCAGAGGTAATGCGTTCGATACTCATCTGAGGCAATCGCAGCTAAATTGTTATTAGACAATTTTTATTCATAAGTAATGGGTCAGGTGCTTATATCAAGATTGCAACCTTGATTATGGTAATTGTTATCAACACCTACGCAACCTATTTTCGTATACATACGCGCATGCATACATATCTACTCGGTGGCCTAAATCCAACAGAAATTTATTATAACCTTAAAAAGCTACTTATGCGGTAGCAACTAAATTCTAGTTTAAATATTGAGTTATAGTGCTCATGGCTGTCTTTCTTGTGAATTTTACCGCCTTATTCTTGTACGGGACAATTGATAGCACTCGTAGGTCGGTAAAATCTTGAATCCTTTATATTTCCAGGCGCACTGATTATTGGCCTTGATTGATGGGCTCTCACTTGTCTCTTCATTTTGAAGCCCTCCGTCAGCTGCTTGTCTGAAAATGGCGTTGGTAACAAGACTTTCCATTCTAGCTTCCCCATTTATCGCTAGCTCGCATGAGCTCCGATATAAAGCTGAAATTAAGGACTTTTTCGTCACTGGAATCTGACATTAACTGTTGATGTGATGATTCGCGTGTCTTTACGGCTCACTGATTTATATCTGTGGCACATCATTGCCGTTAAACTTTCTCAAATCAGGTAGACCTGAGGAAAGTTCGGACTGACAAAGTCTAAGACCAAACTTGAAATTTGCTTAGTGGTGTTCAATTCCAAAACAGACACGCAAACACACCTGACTTTGAATTTAATTCTTATGTAGTAGCGGACTCTATATATATATATATATATATATATATATATATATATATATATATATATATATATATATATCATGTTCATATAACGCTGCTTGATAGGTATGCCTCTATGGATACTTGTACAGAAACATAATCTATGTTTAAATCAACGACATTATTAGCAAATATGTGGTCAATGAATTATCCTTGTCGTACCTCACTTTTAATCGCGAAAAAGGTCTGATTTAATTCTGGTTATGCAACCACAACCATTTGTTTCATTGTAACTGGTTTGACGTAGTTGAATAATTCTAGCGGGGCACCTGAATTAAATGTAGCTAGTCCTACCATTTTGTGTTCTGTCGAGTTTAAACTAATCGGATGATGTAGACAAACCATGGCGATGGTCTAGTCGCACCTGTTACGTAGTCCTGGAACATAATTGTGAATGAATTTGATCCAAACAATTGCTAACTGCAAGCAATGACAACCACTGATAACTGACAGCGTATATAGAACTTATGTACGTATGGTGGACATGAATCTCCTACTGCTAGCCCTCAAGTAATCCAGACAGAAGTACTTGTTTTGTTATCCATTTGGCGTGATTCCCTTCTGAATTAGTCCTCTTTGGTTTAGATGTATGTCTCTCCCTCTTATGGATTATAATGTGCCGCAGTAAAATTCTACTGAAGTTAATCATCTGAGTTTTGCTTTTTGCACAATATTTTTTAAAATGTGTTCATATTTACTCATTTTTGAGACAATCGGCCGCGCATAACTCTATATCCTGACAAGTGAAATGAGAGATTTAATTTTATTGGCTTCATTTGCACAGATGTCTGGCTAATGTCCTTATAATTACAGTTAGGCCTGCGTCGTTTATGCTTTTATATCTATAATTTTAAACCTTCTACTAAATATATTTGCATGCACACATGTATCAGTATTAGTGAAACTACAGTGCCTAATCTAAGTTTCTCTTCGTAACAATAGACTAGGTATTAGGGTTTTGTGTGTGTATGCATGTAGAGCGCATCCATTTACTACTTTGAGAATATCGCTCTTCAGAATTGATTTTTGGTTTTTATATAGTATAATGATGGAATTAAGGATCACGTCTCTTGTTAGGGAGGGGGCACATTATTACAAATTACATCCAACTGTGGTAGAAAATGCCAGGATATGTTACCTAAAAGTTTATGTGTGGACAGCGCGTTTAATTAAGATCTGAAGCGAAGGTTAATGACAGTCAGGCCAAGAATTAGCTGCTGTACTAAACACCACGGTAATATTTCAAGGGAAGAAGATAAATGAAATATAAATCAGTCCACTGATGTTGTACACAATATGAGCACTAAACAAAATAAGCTTCCAAAAAAGGGGGAATGAAAAGGCTAATGACAGTATTTTAAATCATTATAAAAAAGATTAATGCTAAGCGATGTTATAGAGCAAGTAATTGTCAACCTGCCGTCCGATTGGAGTTCCTATTTCTGTTTTACTGTATTCGTAGTTTGAATTAATATATTCTCTGTTTGCCAATATTATGGCAAATCGTAGTAAATTAACAAAATCTAGTAAACGTGTTTATATCAATTTATTTCAGTCCTTAAACGACATACCTGGGCCATATGTATTTGTCAGCATGCCGGCATTTCTTAGTTGCTTGCAGATATTTGCCTCTCCTTTTATCGCCATTGGAATGTCATTTTTTTTAAACTTGGTGTCACAATCAGATCCCAACCCACCGGCCACCGCTGTTGTTGTAGAGTTGTACAATCGCGTGCGCAACAACATTCTCCTGCTGTACGATCTGCGAAGCGCTCTCTTGCACTGCGAGTACGAACTGCACTCCGCCAAGTTGAAGTTGGAGCAATTCACACCAGACATGGTCAGTCGATAACACGTGTTGTTGTCTTTTTCATGTAAATCGATAAATTAGTTCGCATTTAGTAAGCATAATTTCTGTAACGCAAGTGTTCGTACAGCACAGTAAGGAAGGATTTGAGTTTTGTTATGCTCATTGTGTGATCCTGCATTTTACAACCGAATCTATTCGGAGTAAGATTCAGTAAAGGTGATGCTTAAACCCAAACTTATGCAAAACAAGGATGAGGTAGTTAAACAATTCCCCTGTGCGCTAAAAAATTATTTTTATGCTATTACCTTTTCCAGATTAGCTTACACCATATTTTGCAACCTAAATAGTTGAAGAATAGTTTTTAAAAGCAAGTATGTATTAGGTTTTGCGAACCTAGTAACAAATTAGTTCAGTTGTGACCAGAAGGATAAACCAAAGGCAGCATGAACGGAAAGTATAATCTCATGCACATTCGTTTCGTGCTTACTGGCGACTCATCAGTAGGAGCCGGTATTACGCCCTTTATCCACTATATATTTGGGTAAGGAATGGGTTAACCCGCAATAGTGAAGCTAACATCATATACATTTTTCGACAATTCGACTTCAATGCTATCTCACTCTATATAATATATATACCGAGTCATAGCATGACATCATCAAATTCAATATATAGCAGTTAAATACAGTTTGTTAGGACAACTAATAAATATGCAAGTATGTATTGGGTGTTGCGAACCTAATCTTTCAAATTAAATACTAACATGATGTTAGTATCCTTTACGAACTTTATATAATGTTAGCTTCACTACTGCAGTTTACACATTCGTCTAGGATTGTACCGATCTATTATCCACGTTCCTCACCAAAACCATTGGTTAATGGGCAAACCTGCAAATCTCCTGATGAGTCGCCAGTAAGCACGAAACGAATGTGCATGAGATTATACTTTTCGATAATACTGTCTTTGGTTTATCCTTTTGGTCACAACTGAACTAATTTGTTACCAGGTTCGCAATGCCTAATACATACTTGCATATATGTATTAGCTCTTCGCAACAAACAGTATTTAATCGTTTTTAGATTTCTTTATCAGAGTGTGTACTTAGTATTTTACTGTAATGACAAGTCTGAATGAACGAAGTCGATCGAAATGGTATTAATATGTCTATTTGCACCAAAATCATGCATACTTTCGTGCAGGTAGCTACTAGATTTTCTATGTGAATGAGAATCATAATATCTTTGGCATATATTCCATTGCACACTTTTGTTCTTTCTCGTACGTACGTATATATATATATATATATATATATATATATATATATATATATATATATATATATATATATATATAACGTAAAAACAACGGCAATCTTGTGTGACATGATCAAGAATGAGTATCCCGTAAACACAAATTATCTAAAAGGCCTCTTATAAGCATGTGAAAAAAGTGCAATTTACATTTGAAGGTAATTATTACCGTCGGATAAATTGTGTAGCCATGGGAAGCTGCATTGCACCTTTCCTGGCAGATATATACATACTTACTTTACTTTACTGCGGCTGACTCCTTTTGGAGGATAAGCCGGCTCCAGTGACATTTCATGGAGTTACTTGGGAATTTGGTACAAGTGGTGTCCCCTCACCACTCGGCTTTTTGATCGAGGACGCACCTCCAGCCTTTGCACATCCAGGCGCAGTCTGCAAGGCAGCAGTAAGTTGCATGGTTGCCGTTGGCTGTTGAGAGCTCATTCGCCATTCGGAAGTACGGGGTACTGTCCAGGGAGTCCATGTAATCCTGTGGCTGTTGAACCCTTTTGTGGCGGGGAACACACGCCGAGTCATGGTGCCGCCCTCGGGCTCATGTGGTATTTTATAGGAGATCCGATTGCCGGTCGGAAATCCACCACGCCCTGGTGACACTACCGCCATAGCCCCGTTAGCCCATGTACGATCGGCCATCGAAACATGGTTGACACCGTCGTACCACGTTGAGGAGGGGATGGACTTTACGACGGAGATATATACATGCACTCTCTCGAGCTTGAAAAACATAATTGACAAATAAACACTCTCCAAAAGATGCATAGTTGATCTATTATAACTTATCCCAGACGCAGCAGACCAACCGAAATCCTGGAACATGCCAATGGAGCTGATCCAGACATCAAATTCACTCTTGAAGTCGCGAAAGAACTCTTTTCGCTTCTTGGAATGGGAAATGATTTGACACACAAAGGCAGAGAAAATCGACTTTCATTGGGCAATACATGAATTATAACAGTAGTGTGCCAAGCTTTCACAAAAGAACCCTATTTAGCAATCTAGAAAACGGAATCAGGAAGATCAGCTCTGAATACAAGATCGTGGAAGAACTACGTCGCATTAGGAAAATTATACTAACAAATAACTACCCGGAGCGGTTCCTAATTGTCAACATCAGAATAAATAAATGAAGATTGCGATCTTGATATATACACCTGACACATTATGTAAATACATTTGCCAGGATAAACTAAGAATTGTATAGTGTAGAAAATGAAATTCATCCGGTGGACCGGTTTGATCCATATTGGGAACTCATCGCGTACTCTCCAGAATTTGACGCTAGCAGAGCTCGAATCTGGGTACGTATGCTTCGGAATTGTTGCTCAAACAACTGAGCCATGTATGCAGGATTTGATGAAGCCTTCGAAATAATTTAATCGACAATTCATTTCGGCATTTAAATTGCTGTTGGTTTCTTGGATAAATTTTGGCTCAGTGATTAGAGCAGCAGATTCCGCAGCAGACGTGCCCAGGTTCGAGCCTTGTTCGCGGCAAATTCTGGCTAGTACGTGATGAGTTCCCAATAAGGACGAAACCGGTCTACTGGATGATTTGCCTATTCTACACTATACAATTCTTAGTTTATACTGACATATGTAACTAGTTAATGGGTCACGTGTTTATATCAACACCGCAACCTTGATTATAATAATTGTTATCACCACTCGCGCAACCAATGTTCATTTAATAATTTTCTGTTTGTTTTACCGTGCAGAAACTATCTATCTATACATGCTTATTTAAGATGTTTGAGAAGAAATTAGGGAAGGGCCGATTTTTGTATCTGATAGGATTTCTTTTTATCTTTTCACATGAGCATAATACTTTAAGTTTTATTAAGGCTCGCATTAAACGGTAATAGTTTACATTTAGTAGAAACAGGGCTATGAAATCGAGTATTTTAAATGAATGAACTTAATGAGCCTGTGAATATGTGACATGGAACATATGGAAAATGAATTCTGCAGGCTAAAGGAACTATTTGTGATGATTAGATACATCTGACTGCTAATTGGTTACTTTCCAATCATAAAAAACCAGTAGTATTGATTAATTTCATTTGTTACCTGTTGCAATGATAAGTTTATCTATATATAATTTATGACGTGATACTTTGAAATCAGCTGTATTGCTGATGTCGCCTTGTTCGAATGCTAACTTGGCCGTAATGGTTTTGTGGTGAGGTTTAGTTTGCCTCATTTCTGTGAGTTATCCTGATAAATTACCTATTAGCAAGGTATTTTCTCTGTCTCTCTCTCTCTCTCTCTCAAATCTCACCAATAATTTGTCTTAAATTTTTTCACCCTTATGGTAATATGGCAGTGAAACGTTAGTTACTTTTGTATTTTTGTGGTTGACAGATGACGATGATATATATATATATATATATATATATATATATATATAAATGGGTTCGAGTCAGTGTTCTGGCGGTAATCGTGGGCTGTCTCTTGTTGCAGTCCACCAGATTCTTGTTAAAGCAGCATAAAAATAACGAATAAAATATCTATTGAGGAAAAGATTGATTATGCACAGTAATTGTCTTTTTAAAATAGTTCTGAAATAAAAATCTGATTCCAATTTTAGCCTGCTCGCACCCGATCAAATTCTTCATCATGTCCAGCCATAAAAAAATCATAAGTGACTAATGTTTCACTGCCATATAACCATAAGGAGTGAAAAAATATACAAATAACGACAGAAATAATATTTTAGACAAATTATTAATGAGGTTTACGAGAGAGAGAGAGAGAGGGTTACCTAATACTTTGGAGTAAATTTATCAGGATAACCACAGAAATGAGGCAAACTAAACCTCTCCACGACACCATTATGGCCAAGTTAGCATTCGGGTAAGGCGACATCAGCAATACAGCGGGATTGGTAGAATGAATCTTTCCAGGTCAAAAAAGGGACAGCCATCATCCCGTTTCATGTGAAGCCTCGAGCTTGGTCTAACTGCACTGTAACGTTTTGTTAAATGTGTAGTGACGGAATGAGAGTAAGTGTTCGAGACGTGAAGGGCAGATTTCGGCTGCTGATGGAAACCTTGGCCACTGGCATCTGGGCAGTTAGTGCTCATCAGTTATGGTTGGCAGACCATCTAGGAGCAGGTAAACTCCGAAAACAAACTATTCTTCTAGGAATGTGCGACCTGGTGTTCTTTTGAAAGTCCACATATAACCATGATACCCGGCGAAATTAGTTACCGCTTAAAAAGTGAATAATGAAAGCAAACAAAAATGACTCCTATAAATATAACTTTATTTACAAAAATGGATGTATTCTAGAAATTTGGGCCAGAACATCATGTTATGACCTGTTAAATGATAATACTGTTCTGTACACACTAAATAATGTCCCTTAAAGAGGCTGTGTTATATATATATATATATATATATATATATATATATATATATATATATATATATATATAGGTGTGTGTGTGTGTGTAAAATATTTGTGTATTGTAAGTTTAAACTTTAAAAAATACATAAGGAAGCCAACAGTTTTGCTTGAGTTGACTGGTTTCGTGCTTATTAGACAATTTTGTAGTATGACCAGGGCTCGAACTGGAGGATATTTGCTTCTGAGTAATGCAGAACATCCACTGCTCCACCTAAGTCGTGCACTGAATTACATTTCCATTTCTTTAGCAACGTCCTTCCTGAATCCTTCTGAGTTTAAATGCAGTGATAACTTTTCAGTCGTCCAAATTATCTTTAAATAAAGTTTACGAACTTGAGATACACACAAAACTAAAGCCTCGTTTAAAGACTTTTAAACTCGATTCCCGCAATCATTGATTGTTTTTTTGTAAAACGCAACAATAGTTTACTGAGTGGGAGTATCATCTTTTATGTGAATTGGCAACGAACGGCTCCTCCCCTTATTTTTTTGTAGATTCTTACCTCCACATTGGGGCACCATTTTCCTCTAGTGTAAAATATGCCTCAGAGAGATCATTGAGTTCGGCAGATTTACTGCTGTTTATAAACCGGAAGTGCAATAGCAATTTACCCTTGCAACTCTGGCGCGTAGCCTTAGAAATTCCGGCCTGACGACCGGCGGGCAGAAATTAGTCAGTCGAGGAATGGTAGTTTGAATCTTGCCGGGTCTAAAAGGAACACAACCATCATCTTGTTTCATGTGAAGCCTCGAGTTTTGTCTAACTGCGCGGTAACTTTTATTGTTAAACGTGTACTGACAGAATGCGAGCAAGCGTGCCAGACGCGAAGGGCAAGTTTCGGCTGCTGAAGGAAACTTTGGCCACTGGCATCTTGACAGATAGTGTTCATCAGCCTTGGTTGGCAGTCTAGGAATGAGCGACCTGGTGTTCTTTTACAGTCCACATATAACCATGAACCACGTATGCGATGATATGGCAGTGAAACATTCGTCACTTTAGGCTTTTGTATGGCTCTGCATGATCTGATACTTGCATCCTGGTCAGTAGACAACCATCATCCGCTTACTAGGCTGTTGCATGAGTAAAATGCCGTTTCTCTGTCACATCTACATAGCTTACTTCGACACGCTTTTTGTCGTGCTTACCAGGTTCAGATTAACTATAAGAGCACCGGGGGAATGCCTTATTCCATTGTCTCATTTATTGTCCGTCAAGGTATACCATCTCGCAAAGCCGTCTCCAGTGCAGTCTTCGTTAGCGATTGAATCACTTTAGATATTCAAATTCCGCGTACGACCAAAAGCAAAATCTGATAGCTTTTGAAATATGCAATTATTTACTTTAGCGGAATTTTCGATTGTTGACAGATATACAATTGCCACCGCGTGGACCGCAGTTGCCTACTCGTTGCTTAATATAATCCAAAAGGCAGTTTACTGCTTCCCAATCAAGTAAGGCTTGTGTTACAACAGTGTATCTTAGAAAGGCAAAATTATATCTAATCGGATCACTCTCGTATTTGGACGAGGGCAGAATTGTGCACCCTGCGTTATACCTAACTCGGAACACACTGGAAAAGGCTGATTCAATTTTATCCTCCTAGATGCAGACAATGTGGATACAGCACTGGCGCAGTTCTTCAACTGTATAAGACTGACTGGCTCTCGAGGCAACAGACCTCATCTCCGAAGAGCCCAAATAGCGTGCATGTTTTGGCATTTTTTCGGTGGCCTCAATTTGATCGGTGCTTTGTATAACTTCTACCGCTGGAACAATAAGACCCACTTTGAAGTAGCCGACCTCTGATTTCAGGTCTTATGTTACTACAATCATTGTTTATTTTACAACGAGTGCACGGCGATTTCGTTGCTAGATTATTTTTGTTTTTCTATGATGATGGTGATCATGTTGACGATGATGACTATCCATTTCACATGCATCCGATTCGAAGGCCGGTGTGTCGCAGCAAATTCTAGACAGTAGGCGATTAGCTCCAAATATGGACGAATGCCTCCTACTGGATGAATTGCCTTTTCTACACACTAAGATGCCTGGTTTACACTGACAATGTATGTATGTCACGAGACTGGTGTTCGTGTCAAGATCGCAACTCCTATGTAAATAATTGTGATTTTAAAGTTCGATCATGCAGCTTTGCTTTAATGATTTCGATTTTCATCGTGATCCTGTCCACTATCCAGTATTTTGTGCCTTTCGGAGGATTTGTTTCTCACAAGGCTACTTTGCTAGCTTTTCTTTTTTTAAAATTGATGACTCTAATCATTCATTCGAGCACGGCACTTCTCCTAGATGACACTTCGTTATTTTACTTCTTTTTGTGCGATAAACTAGCATGTATGCTATACAATTAAGCAAACATTGATTGCGAGCGTGGTGCTAGTAGTTCTTGAAATCAAGTTTTTGAGGTAGATATAAGCACCAATCCCATTGTATTTAACCAGGCGCACAGCAAAGCAAGAGGATACACCGGAGGGACTTCTTTGGTTCAGCTTTTAAATGGGATGGAATTTAATCAAATTTATTTTTTGTGCGCCTTTAAGCATTATCGGGCAAATTGTGAAGGAAGCAATTCTTGGAAAGGTAGCCTTTTAAGTCTCTCCCTGAAAACTGCCTTTGCAACACGAATCGGTCTGCAATATGCGCCTATCGTTTCAAATTGTCGATCTGAGCAGCCATCTATTTGACCTGCTTCCTGGCTTGTTCATGTTATCACAGGTGGTTCCCGCCGGCTTGACTAATCTTGCCAACTACGAGGCGTCTCTGGTGGCAGCTGGTGCCGCGGTAGTCCCAACTCAGCCGACTAAACAGACGGCAGGTCAGTCAGCGATTGCCGATAATAGCGAGGAGAAGGAAGACGCGATTTTGAAAAATAATCTTACCGGTGCTGAACCAGCATTCGATCCTTCATTGATCACAGCACTGAGAAACGCAGATAGCAAACGACCTAGCAATTCAACAAGGCAGTCTCTCGGTGTGCCAGGGCGTCTTATCGCCGCTGCTGGAAGCCTAGCAAGTGAGTTGGAATTTAGTTTATAATTATCTAAGAGTTTTGTCTTCTCAGTTCATTTTTTGAATCCCATCTTAGTCTATTGAAGGCTTATGATGCAGTGCCTTTTATTTGGTCGTTGCCATAGATCTGTAGCCCGACCGCCTATACGGGCATTCTTGCATGCAATGAACACTATTTTAAGTTTAAGTCATGCTGATTGATGTTCGTAATACTAGATTAAGAATAGTCTCTATTTTCGTAAACTAGGTCATTTTTCTAGACCGGTCACTTTTGTTTGGCTCAATTCTTAAAATTTTATAAACGGTAACTAATTTCACCTGACTCGGTCTGGTTCCAGTTGGGCGGGTATTATCACGTTTAACGGGCTTACATTCTTTGAATTGTGATCTGTATTGTGAACTATTTTAAACGAACGAACCTTGCAAAAGTCAAACTTTTGTTCACTATATAATTTATCGTGAAATATTTTGCTATTTTTACTATGATTTAGCAAGAATCTATGGGCAGCAACAAGACACGGCCTATAATTGGCGCCCGTACTCTGGTCGCCTGACCGCCTACGCTTTAGAGCCAGTCGTACTGTGGTGTCACTTTTAACATTGTGACATTTATTGGTCTGCCTATCCGCGGAGCATAATCATATCCACTATGTACGTGGTGTGGATCGTAGGGAAAAGTCTTGCAGCGCGGTCATACAGTCGCATACTAAATTGAAATCCGAGGCGCTGACCTCAGTTAATCTATACCTTTACAGGATGTGTCGAACCAATAAGTGTTTGGATTTTTTAGTGGGAGCTTTGCAAAAAACCCGTATTATCAACCACAGATTGCGAGACTGTTTATCAAATAAAAGAACGAGCTCTCATTTTATCCTCTATTGTCCTCTTATGAACACACACACATATCATCAATACGATATATATATATATATATATATATATATATATATATATATATATACGCGGTCGTTCATATTCTGTCTGATCCTCTTTTAATTAAAATCGACTAAAACAAATCCACTGACTCCATCCGATAAGTGCCAAATCGACTTTGGGCGCTATTCGTTATCTATCACAGTTCTTGGTGTTTTCGCGATTACAACTGTCGCACTACACCGATTGAAACGCGTTTAGTTTCCAGCCAGCCGCCTGGCTGACTGTTTTACTGTTTACTGCGGCTGACTCCTTTTGTAGGATAAGCCGGCTACTGGAGCTTCTTTGGAATTTGGTACAAGTGGTGTCCCCTCACCACTCGGCTTTTTGATCGAGGACGCACCTCTAGCCTTTGTGCATCCAAGCGCAGTCTGCAAGGCAGCAGTAAGTTGTATGGTTGCCGGTGGCTGTTGAGAGCTCATTCGCCATTCGGAAGTACGGGTACTGTCCAGGAGTCCATGTAATCCTGTGGCTGTTGTCCCCTTTTGTGGTGGGGAACACACGCCGAGTCATGGTGCCGTCGTCGGGCTCATGTGGTATTTTATAGGAGATCCGATTGCCGGTCGGAAATCCACCACGCCCTGGTGACACCACCGCCATAGCCCCGTTAGCCCATGTACGATCGGCCATCGAGACATGGTTGACACCGTCGTACCACGTTGAGGAGGGGATGGACTGTGGCATACAAGCGGTAAATAGCACCTAAGAATATCTACTTTTTTATACCTGCATTCGAATTCGCGACAGTCAGTCGCCCAAAGGAGTTTGAGCGCAAACTTTTAGTTCTGAAGCACACCTCGTCCAACATTCTGCATTCATCTGTCTAAATAGTTTTAGTTGCACCGTTTTCGTCTCCTAAAAGCTTCGAGATCGTTATTGGAACACTTGTTGTTGTAGTGAATAAGAATTGCGATCTAATTGTGGAAGGTTAAGCTCCTGCAGCCGATGTCCTATCTACGAAATTATTTAGACAAAGAATAAGTTGTTCTGGAGGATCTGTACTCTCAATGCTGCGCTCTCGTCGTAGAAGTTTTTCACGCTTGCGTAATAGATTTATTATCACAATTATCAGTTAATAACACGTTATCATTCATCACGTGGGCTAACACTGTCGCACGACGTTCAACTTGTGCACTGTAATGCAGTTCTTTAATGTTGTTCATACTGGAGAAAGAAAACCGTCTCTAGCCATCTTGCTATTGGCGCCTTTTTAAAAATCTCTGTCATTATCCGGTCGGGGCAGAAGAGAAATTTGATACGTGCTTTCCCTATACCCGTTCTGAGGAATTTCACCGCCGAAAATTGGCTGTTCGCAAGTACCAGCTCTTTTTCTTAACGGGTAACCAAAAAGATTTATTAAACAAACAATAACAATAAACGTCGAAAGAAAAGTCACGAAGCCGTACCAAACCCGAGGATGATATATGTCAGTTTAGATATACATTTTTATATAAGGTGTGTACACGTGCATTTCTAAATATATATATATATATATATATATATATATATATATATATGGATGTATACTTGGATTCGTATATAAGATGTGAGAGGGACTCACATGGTTATTTATATGTTGAATTAGATATACATAATGAAGATGTGGATGATACATGTCAATGTATCTTTTTGAATGGTACGCACCGTTCAAAATATTTCCTCCACGAATTGTAAAGTATTAATTACTCAAAAGCTTAATTGTAACTAATTTGTTACACGACAATACGTCTGCTGGGCATGCATGTAAACGGTGGGCTTCTTGCAATTGAACAGTCCAATATTGTTTATTTATATACACGCACTAGTTGCTCATTGCACTGTGTAAGTCGTACTGGCCGATACATCATCACCATCATCACGGGCAACAATACAGAAGTCGTTAGTAACTGATGATTCACTGCCATATAATCACGAGGAAAAGTAAAGTGAAAGAGTTACAAAAATTATATACATATTCTAACAAGGTGGTAATACTAATAACAAAAAAATATCAAATGAGAGCGATTTACGAGGTGTAGAATCTATCTATTATGATTATATTTTTACCTAGATAATACTCAGAAATTAGGCAATTAAAATATCTGCACAACACCATTATGATCAAGTAATCTTTAAGGCAAGGCGACGTGGGAAATACGGCTTCTTTGCGGGTTTCAATGGATCACATCATAAGCACGCCAAAATCTCGTAACTAACTCTTCCCAACAAGAAAAAAAAGACTGTTACGAGAATAATTGTAGCATAAATCTGCAGCGCAATCACCAATTACCGAGGGCGAGAATTCATGGACATCCTCTATTTGGCGCTAGCTGACGAAGAGGCAACTATTTCTGCAATATTGCCTGAACCGCGTTTTGACTTGCGCAGGTAGTTATCCAGTAGATTTATTTCTCAACACAATATTTCGGCCGCCTTAATCGGCAGCAATAGTCGAACAAGTTGCTTATAAAACTCACGTTCCAAACGAGACGAAGTTCTAGGTTCTTATGAAAGCATAACATGAAAAATGGCTCACACATTGCGGAAGCGGTCAGCTGCGAAATCCTTAGTCCGTAGCAAAATAAACAAATGATAGCATGTAGAAGAATTTAATATAAACTAGTGAAATGTGTATGTGTGTTCATATGTGTGTGTGTTTCTGTGATTCTGTTCATGTGCATTTCCTGCTTCCTTTTCCTTGTGTACTTTATGTATTTAACAAAACTTATTACCATTTGCATTTTAAAACTCGACATATAAAGAACAATATTTTGCAGCCAATTTTGATTCTAGCGAAAAATGTCATTTCTAACTGATCTGTATAGTAAAGCTATGCTTCAGTATACAATTTGTTCTCAGTTTATATTACCAATACCTCAAAAAAAATTATTTCGCATGAAATGTTGTGTCACTATGTTGCACGTGGTTGCCGATATCGTGAGGCATGTGCTGTTAATGAAGAGCTGACGTACTGCCCATCTTCACTAGTGGAGATGCTGAATCGCCTAGCAAATATTCTGCTATCGGTGCCTCGTGAAAAGGCGTCTCTGTCAGTACGCCCACCCTCATTCTGTCGGGTAAAAATTCTATTTAGGCCACACTTTGCTGCCAGTCAATGAGTTAATCAATTTCGGATCGCTGATGAGTGCGAGCGAGTAGCCTGCTTTTTTTTAGATATTTAAATGTTTAATTACGGTTTGATTTGTCATCCCATATTGGTTGTCTAGGCATTCTGGAATCGCTACAACCTTTTTCAAGTCAAAGTTAGCAGCAAAATCGCGAGTCAACCTGTTCGATCAGACAACTGAATGGTCCATCATCCCTACCATTGGCTGGCCACCGTCTCGGAAAGCCGCCATGCGTATTGGTCATTTAGCGACTGAAGCAATTGCTTAGTATGGCTTGAAGGACTGAAATGATGGGCCAGTGTTTGTGATAATCCAGATGAAAGGCGTGGTTGATTCCTTCCCCTAAAGCTGTTGCTCGTCTGAGTTATGCTGAACTGCAGACTAAAAGCTGCCTAACTTGCAGCCTTGTTTACTCAATTGTGGTTTATGTTTGAAGGAATCACATTGATGGTATTTATTGAAGTCGGCGTCGTAAAGTTATGTGATTTATATTCTCTGTTGGGTATGGTGTGTACCTTTCACTGTCAGGACAGCATCTAATTGCAGAAATATGGCAAACATTAAACTCCGAGAAACTATTTTTGTTATGCTTTATTACAAAAATGTTATTGTTGCTATTTTGCACGCATTCAACCGTGAAATAAATTGTAGTCTGCAGATTGATCGGATTTACTATCATAAATATAAAATTACCTCTTTTCACTGTGCTGCGTTTATTGTTAAAATGTGTTGCACAACTCAGTTCTGCTGATTGATAAATTCGTAAATAGTTCTATGCACGTATGCATGTATGTATGTTTTTGTGTATGAATGTAGGTGTATGCATTGATGCATGCTTGTATGAATGTATGTATGCATTGGTGTGGACGCATGCATGTATGTATGTATGTATGTATGTATGTATGTATGTATGTATGTATGTATGTATGTATGTATGTATGTATGTATGTATGTATGTATGTATGTATGTATGTATGTATGTATACATGTATGTATGTATGTATGTATGTATGTATGTATGTATGTATGTATGTATGTATGTATGTATGTATGTATGTATGTATGTATGTATGTATGTATGTATGTATGTATGTATGTATGTATGTTGGTATGTATGTATGTATGTATGTATGTATGTATGTATGTATGTATGTATGTATGTATGTATGTATGTATGTATGTATGTATGTATGTATGTATGTATGTATGTATGCATGTATGTATGCATGTAGTTATGTATGTATGTATGTATGTATGTATGTATGTATGTGTCTTTTTGTATTTATGAAAGCATATATAAAAATATAATTAATTATATGTTGTTATGTAATAATGAATGTATTGCATTATTATTGCATGTGTGTGTACGCATGTATGATTGCTTGATTTAACGTATGTCTAGTTTTGCGAGTTTAAATTGTGGTTCTTTTTGACGAATTAGTGACAAGCAACTGGTAGACAGATAACAATTTATCGTTTTTATTCTGACTGTATACTGCATGCTGACATATGTAAGTAATTAATGGGTCAGGTGTTTATATCAAGACCGCAACCTTGATTATAATAATTGTTATCACCACCCGCGTTTAATTATATAAATGTATACTGTTATATTCATAACGCCATTTTATTGTAGCTCAGCGTGAATTGAAAGCTCTGAACGCAGGTCACGCAGCTGGTTTAGCGGATGGTGCGCCCGTACATGTGGAGGGTCTGATGGAACCAGGCATTGCTGCTGCTCAGACAAGTAAGTTATTTAATGCCGTTCTGGTGGTATTTTGCTCCCCTGCTTGCTAGCTCATAATGTCTGATGTTCTCCGATGAGGACGAATGTGCCCTCGCAAAGTTCAATTCTGTTTAATTCTAGCTTGATGTGTTCTGGACAGACTATTTCTTTCTTTGCCTCACCGTGATGTTCAATATACGTCATAGAAAATCTGGAATTTCACGGCTTTGAGCCGGGATGCGTTTGATTTAGTCTGGTGACTCGTCCCGTATGCTACGGGAGCCGCGCATTGCCTGCAATTATCCATCTTATACAAACTTGTGTGTGTTTTGGTCACACTTCTTCAGGTAGACCCCTATGGGGCTCATTTTAAACCAAAATTCCCAACTAGCCATACAAACCCCCGTGCCATTGGCTGAAGTGATGTCAAGTTACAGCATTTTTTCAGGATTTCATTGTATCCTTAGTGCTCATTAGTTTATCTTAACGCATGGATAGATTCAAACCCCACAGAACATTGAATACTAGGAACCCAGGACCTAGTACTCATTTACAACCCACACCTATAGTTGTGTTCCATGGTCGTGTGAAATTGAGCCATCGGTGTATCGCAGGAGTATTTTGGCAGTTTTTTTTAAAACTATGCGCTCATTGCATAATGTTCGGTTTGCACATCAATACCTACTTGGATTATTATAATCAAGGTTGCGATATTGATGTAAGCACCTGGCTCATTAATTACTTACCTTTGTCAGTATGAACAAAGAATTGTGTAGTGCAGTAATTGACCGGTTTCGTCCTTATTGGGAACTCATCACGTATTGGGCAGAATTTGCCGGTCTACTGGAGGAATTGCCTTTTCTGCACTATACAATTCTTAGTTTATACTGACATATGTTATGCAATTAATGGGCCAGGTGCTTATATCAAGATCGCAAACTTGATTGTAATAATTGTTATCACCGCCCGCGCAACCAATGTTCGTCTAACTGCTTGGATTTAAGGCTGACGAGCACCCTCTGCCAATCGGCCTACTGCCAGTTTTCCGTCTTTGATGATCTGTCGACTAGCAAAAATAGTTTCATTTTCAAAGCGTCAGTAATCACATTTGTTCCTTTTCTTGAAAGCGCAAACTCGGACGCCAAGTGCTGGCCAGGATTTGGCGCGTTCTTATTGATAGAATCAGGAAAGCAGCCCTGACACTACCTTACGGCTATAGCAAACTACTGAGCTGGCTACCGCCAAGACAAATAACTGCTAAAACACATAACTGCATATGAAATTTGTCATATCTGACTTAATTTGAACTGAGCTGGATTTTACTATATAGGCAAGCCATGAAATTTTGCCTAAATCGAGAAGCAAAAATTGATTAAAAGAGAGGAAAGTATAACTCGAAACACAAGAAATAATAATTTATCAAAAACGCATAATCTTCGAGTGAAGTTAGTGAATATATCTAGGCGAGTGATCGGGTATCTCAACTACGAGCTAAGTAGGCATTGTGTCAACTACAGCTGTGTGTACCACTTCTTCCTTCGAGGCTTCTGGCTTCATTCCAATTGAGCCTGTATTGCCAATGTACCGATAAGCCGAGATGTGCAGTCTCGAACGAGATGATAGGCCACATTTCTCAGTGTCGTAGTATGGTTCATGCTAACAGGCAAACAATATACTTCCTCGTGCCGTTGATTTTCCTCGATTGGTTCAGTTGAAATGCCGTATGATTGTCTGGTCTTATAGTAAATGTCCACTATACATGGAACTGGCCTCCAGTTATATGTGTGCGTGCGTGCGTGTGTGTGTATGTGTGTGCGTGTGTGGGTGTGCATGGGTGTAATGCGAAGTGATTCAATCGCGCTGGGTGTAACGTTCACGCGATCTAGAGTCCACTCTGCCTTATTTACTGATCCAGGTTATATACCAATTAAATAATTAGGTTGTATAACTGTTTAACTTGTTGAATAAATCATCATTTTGGCGCTTAGTCTGTCGGTAAACTTAACTGAAGAGCGATAAACTCATCTAGAGTAAATTAAGCTTCACATAGGCAGCGTGGTCCAGTCTTATGCGCGTTTACACCTTGATAGCTTGCTGGCACTAGTTGGTTTACCTGGTAATGCAAGCATAAACTTTACTGTGTCTAATGGGACACATCCATCATCACATTTCATTTAGCTCGATTTAATGAAGCAATAACACTTAGTGTTCAATTGGTACT
>JAQBSW010003619.1:50000-80294 GCA_029291075.1 Eudiplozoon nipponicum
TTGTGCAGCTATCCAACAGTTGTTCACCGTCATCGTTTTGAATTGGTGCTGAAATTCTATTTGCCTCCGAGATGAAATTCAGCGTTGCTTAATCGCACAACTTGAGCATTCTTGTCACCCATCACTAAGACTGTATCTGAACTTCAATGTTGATGTAAATTGCTCAGTGCTGTCCTTCTTGTTTGTATTCTCGCCCCCGCTTGCTTGTAAAGGAAAAATTGGTAGCACTCGTAGGTGGGTAAATTTGGTGCACCTGGAAATGTAAAGGATTCAAGATTTTACCGATCTATATCTAAACTTTTTCTTGAAGGAACTTCTTTGTTGCGAACCTGGATTAATTGAAATTACCTGATCTGCGTTTTGACTAACGCAGCTTTCATTGTTCCAGTAATTTTCTTTTAGTAAAATATTTCTGCCCATTTTAAACTCTTAGTGGTTTCACACCTCTACTGTTCTCTGTTTTGCACCCCCACCTACCTATTGAAATTATTCTAATAATACAATATTTATGTAATACATTTGTCTGACGCGTGCAAAGTGGGTAAATTAATGTCTATTGACTGCAGTTTCATTTATATGTACGTACATGTGTATCAAAAATAGTTTAACCAAGTTTTTCGAGTTATACATACACATACACATGCACATGCGTGGCGTGCGCCAATAACTGTTATTAACTTGTCTATTTTGAGTACAACCTAGTGGTTTGAATTGTAATTTAACATGTGCATTAGTCTTTCGGACTTCTGGTTTTATCACTCATGGCGTGTTTTTATGACGATTGTTTCTGAATTATGGGTCTCCCCCATCTCAGTTACGTCATTTACATTGAGTGTGTTAAAAAACGAATAGTTATCGCATGTAATTGATAAAATTATTATTCAGCCACTCTGGTCTAAATTAGTCATGATGAAAACGACGGTTATGAAAATGAACACACACACACACATGTGACACGCGAATATCTAATGAAAGGTCAGTCTGAGGTATATAAATATTATGACTAGAGGAAATAACGCGCTTGCTTCATTTTTTCGTGAAATGCAACTGATGAAGACCTACGGTAAAGTAGGTCGAAATATTTTACAAAAAGAAAATTACTGGAACAATGAAAGCTGCGTTAGTCAAAACGCAGATCAGGCAATTTCTATATCTAAACTTCTTCGCGGCCATCTATACGACAATTTATTGGAGTATATGCAGACGGAATAAAACAGTTACGTTATGTCACTCGTAGGCATGCTGCATTTAATTATATAAGACTGGAACTCGCACTCAGCAATGACTAGGCCTCGTACTAGTGTGCATTTTTACAGTGTATTGCAACTAATCCGCTATGCCTCTGTATGCGCGCATACACTTACGCTTATGGTGGTTCAGAATTGTAAATTTTACTTAATAAATGGCATTGTGGGCACAGTGGATGAGTTGAAAACCTCCGTACTAAATTTACCCAGTATAAGTCCCTATCGCGGCAATTTTCGAAGTATTTTTTCGAGTGCCCAAGGAAGATGAATCAGGTCTAATTTCTTTGTTTATACTGACAATGTACATATAATCAAATCCTGCGATTATATTCTATATATATATATATATATATATATATATATATATATATAAAAGCAGGATTTCATTATATATTTTTCTCAAGTATAAACTACACATTATATCGGGTATCAAAGGCAATTATAGCGGATTTTCCGTTTTGGGATCTCGTCATGCACTGTTCTGAATTTACCGCCTACGAGACCAAATCTTGGGAACATTTGCTTCGGAGTTTTAGGAGACCCGCTACGTTTTCCTTACCGCATAACTTCTTGCAATTTGAAGTCATACCAATTTATGGTTTTGGTTAGCCTTTCTTTCAGGTAGAACCTATTTAGAATCTCTTAAGACCGGAAGTTCTGACTTGCTACTCCCGTTATGTCATTCTAAAACAGAAACTATGACACTTTGTGAGGGTATACTGATTTAAACTACAATGGCAGAATTCTGATTACATATATTTTGTCGGTTTAAATAACACCTTGCATCGGGTACGACAGGCAAGTAATTGAGTAGAGTGGTTTCTTCCTTGTTGGGAATTCTTCAAGTAATTTCCAGAATTTTCCGCGGACGAGACTCAAATCGAGATATGTGTACATCGAAGTCCATCCACTGTCCCTCCCGTGCCGCATACTAAACGTAATTTGTAATCATGCATCAACTTATGTTTTCGGATAAACTTTTGTTCATGTGAAACACGTTTGGTTTCGCGGAAAATTCTTATCATGTGTTGTCAATAAGTTCTTAACCTGTCAACTGAATAAATAGAATTTGCAATCTGATTCAATGTGCATATTATACCGATAAACTATGTATATATATATATATATATATATATATATATATATATATATATATATATATATATAAACAAAATCCTGCATTTAGACTTCAAATCACTTTATCTTCCTCAAGATGATTGGTGTCTGTTATATAGTGAAAGATCAGGGATAGCTAGTTAGAGTGTAAGGTCTTGAAAGATTCCAAATAGGTTCCGCCAGAAAGAAGGGCTAACCAAAAAATAGGTTGGTGTATGACTCAAAATTGCGTGTAGTATCTGGCGCGGATAGCACCTCGGATTAAATCTGAGGCCCCGTGGCTTCGTGCCCTGGTTCAAGTCTCATCCGCGGAAAATTTTGCACAGTATTTGGAGGGCTCCCAATAACTGCGAAACCGGTCTACTGGATTAATTATCTGACGCAATATATAGTTTATATTAACTTTATATATATAGATATTATATAATCATAAATGAACATTCTTTATATACCAGTTGAAAGGCAAAACAAGCTAGAAAAATGTTAAAATGGAGAGGGTGAAAAAAGGAAACCAATCAGTTGCGTGCGTCACTTCCAATTCAGGCTCAGTACCTGAACATGCTCCTTGTGATTGCTTTAAACCGGCTGCAATTTGTATATTTGGATAAACATAATGCAGCCGGATTTATGTAATCAGAAAAGGCATGTTCAAGAATTGAGCCTGAACTGGAGGTGACGCACGCAATTGATTGGTTGTTCCCTTATTTAACACTCTCCACGTTTACATTTTTCTATCTTGTTTTGCCTTTCAATATATATATATATATATATATATATATATATATATATATATATATATATAATTATTAAAATGCATATTATATACTGATCTAAAGATTGCTTCTATGTTGTTTGAATGCACTCAGTATTATTATTATTATTATTATTATTATTATTATTATTATTATTATTATTATTAATATTATTATTATTATTAACATTATTATTATTAGTAGTAGTATTCTTATTCTTATTATTATTATTATTATTATCATTAGTATTATTATTAATTATTAGTAGTAGTAGTAGTAGTAGTAGTAGTAGCAATTAGTAGCAGTATTAGCAGTAGGAGTAGTATAGTAGTAGTAGTAGTAGTAGTAGTATTAGTAGTAGTAGTAGTAGTAGTAGTATTATTATTATTATTAATGTTATTGCTATCAGTTTCCTTCTACATTTTTCCCTGTATGTGCATTTGTCCTTGTATATGGAAACCTTCGACAACCTAAATACGTAGACTCTGGTTGTGGTCTGCTTAAACTTTGTGAAGCTTCAAATGGACTCATTATCTTTATCATCATGTGCGTAAAATAATTGGTGCTTTGCCAGCACCAGACTAAGGAAAACAGTTATTAGTCTACTTGAACACCAATGCCTAGTGATGAACAGCTGAGTGAGTTGCACAGATTTCCATTCTCCCAGATTCTCAATCACCTATGCCTGACTATCGCCGTCTGGCATAAGAATCTGGTTTTGAGGCGTCAGTATTTGAAGTTGCCTCCGGAAGCCAAAACTTGCCGTCCGGCGCTTCAACTGGAAAGGAGTAGCATTATCCTAATAATAAGTCTGACATGATTTATTGCTACCAATGTGTCCAGTTGGGACCATCCAGTCGTCAGCCGGGAAATTTCTATAAATGTTTATTTTTTTACTTGCAGACTAATAGTTCACTGCAGTTCATTCATTGGAGTTTTATCTTTAGTTCATACTACTTGTTTTTTTTGTTGTTTAAAATAAATTAAAATTTTTGTTTTTTTTGCATTCGCAGACCAAGTCCGAACAGCGACGTCGCACAATAACAAAAAGCGACAACCAGTGGTGTCCTCCAGCTCCGGCACCGCTACAGCTTCGCATTCCTACTGCGCACCGTCATTCAGTGGGCAACTACAACACCAGCACCACCATACCAAGTCAACAGAGTCGTCGTCTGTCGAGTATGCTGAACACTTACGACCTGACGGTCGTGATTCTGCGGTGTCGTCACATCATCATGCGCCATCTCAAAATCGCAATGTACCCACAAAACGCACAGCAAACTGACCAACAGAGTACAGGCGTCTTATTTTGTTGCCGGTACTCGTCTGAATTAATTACCACGTTTGTTTCTCACCTGTGCAAAAAGTAAAAGTAAAAAGGTTTATTTTTTTAAACGATTCCAGCTGCTTTTTTGGGGGGGGGATTTATAAAATGGGTCGTTGCTTTGGTTAACTACGCAACGTTGTGTTGCGTAGTTAATGATGGCATAAACTTTATTCAAATGTCCTAATAGCATAGAACAATCTCATATGATTTTACCTTTCGTACGGCCCGGCAAAATTACTGTCAGTTTTACGCCCTGGTTCGCTTTGATCTTCTGTAGTTACCATCAAAACACGACTGAAGACGTATTTATCTTGATTTAGCATAAATGTCTAGGTTTTCTGCTCGATGGGCTACGGTAGTGCCCAGTTCACCTAGCTTCACTGGATTCGCTTTTACGCGAAATTCCAAAAGAAATTTCCTTGTTGCTACCTTCTCTTAGGTAGTTAGGGTAGAGAATAGTGTTATCGAAGAACTAATTTGGTCAGAAATAGTTTATAGCCACGAAATTGTCGGAATCTTTGGGCTGTGTCACAGTCAGTGCAATCGGTGTTCATTAACTGGATGAAATGGGGATGGCACATTCAAGAGCTTCCGTATTGATTGGTCAGCTCGTAAATTTTGTTCCTGATTTATGTATCCTCACACCTGACGAGCAGTAATCTAAGCTATATCAAGTTTTTATGCCGATTAGTATAGGTTTCTAGGCGCTGGAAGTTTTCTTCAGTCATCTTTTTTGCCTCAGCCGTGTGAATAATGGCAAAATTTTTCGTGAATTGTAAACTTTGGATTTGGTGAAAAGAACAACGGGCACACACTTCCAGTGTGGTTTATTACGCGTGCCGCGTGTAGCTGAAATTGGACTTCTTAGTTAGAACCTCTTGGTAGTAGGCGAACCGTCCGAGATCATATTAGGAGAGGAATCTGTTTATGCCTGACAGCAGTGCGTCATTTTGCATAACCTTACGCTACGGCTAATTATGCCATTAAGGTGGCTCTTTTAGGAATTTAGATTTAGTAAGTACTGAACTTCCAGGTAATAGTAGTCTGCAGCTGCGGCTATTAACTTTTAGATTGGAATAAAACGCAGACAAGGAATCGCATTCTTATTTTGTTGTAAATGTCTATTTTAATGGGCCTATTCGTGGTGATGATAGGGAGGCAACTCCTAATTAGCATTAGGCATGAGCCTGATGGTTTTGCATGAATCATTCTGGATACGTTTGGATGCAAATTTGTCCTGGATGAATTTGTCTCGTAAATCATGAGCACGCCGTATTCTCTGTGCGAATTTATCTCTTCTGCCACACGTTTTAATTTTTCTTTTTAATTTCTGCTAGAAATATTAAACCACTTTTCATTTTGTTGATCATTCAGTTCGGTAGACACACCTCTTTTGAAAGCACACGCATTCTTTTGTGGTGACATGCAGGTATGTAGCGTAATTAAGTGTAGTTTTAGGGCATACATTTAGCCGAATTCACGATTGTGTTGCAATGATTCACTCGTGAACACCCATGTCGCTGAATGATCTGCATACTCTCTCTCTCTCTCTCTCGCAATGCTTATGATGTTAAGTTGGTTGGCATGCGTTTGAATTTATCTTTATTTACTTTCATGTATTTGTGTGTGTGTGTGTGTGCTTTATGCTTGGCGTGCAACCTTGACCTTTCAGAATGTTGTTTTCAGATCGCGTGCTTGGCGAGGTGCTTAGAACACGCAGTCAGTGAATGTACATACATCACGTCGTAGTTTATCGCACCAAACACCCATTTTTTTATTGCGCAGGAGGTAATGAGTAGTATCTTAATTAAGTTTGCAGGTCCTTCATAGGTACCAATTTCACTCTTCTTTAACTTTTGTGTAGTGTAGCCCAACTACTGAGAGTAACACGTAACAATTCTTGTCAGCCTGAATTTGTTGCTTTCAGATTCTAACAGAAATTCGCCAAGAGTGTGTTACTTACTTTACTTTACTTCCCTTTTGGAGGATAAGCCGGCTCCATGACATTTCATGGAGTTTCTTGGGAATTTGGTACAAGTGGTGTCCCCTCACCATTCGGCTTTTTGGTCGAGGACGCACCTCTAGCCTTTGCACATCCAAGCGCAGTCTGCAAGGCAGCAGCAAGTTGCATGGTTGCCGGTGGCTGCTGAGAGCTCATTCGCCATTCGGAAGTACGGGGTACTGTCCAGGAGTCCATGTAATCCTGTGGCTGTTGATCCCTTTTGTGGCAGGGAACACACGCCGAGTCATGGTGCCGTCGTCGGGCTCATGTGGTATTTTATAGGAGATCCGATTGCCGGTCGGAAATCCACCACGCCCTGGTGACACCACCGCCATAGCCCTGTTAGCCCATGTACGATCGGCCATCGAGACATGGTTGACACCGTCGTACCACGTTGAGGAGGGGATGGACTTTACGACGGTGTGTTAGGCTTTTATTTATAAGAAGTAACATTTGGAAAAGCTAAGCCGATACATTTATCTGTAGTGGATTTCCCCAGTCTTCTCTTTGAGAGTATATATATATATATATATATATACATATGAGCAAACGCCATCTTGATGCATGCATGAACTATGTTACTGGACAGCTATCAGTAGGAGCCGGCTTTGGGCGCGTAGCCTATTCTGGATGGTGAAATTTTCTATACTTAAGACTGAATGCTAGATTAAAGTGAACTCTCTGTTTAGTAACTCACGATGCAACATCGAGTCGAACTCACGATAGACTGTAAATTGAAGCTAGTTGGTTCAATGACGCAAAGCTTCATTTAGAAAGCTTATTTGCACAACGCAATTAGAAAGACCAGTTTGTGGCACAAACCTGTCTTGACGGAAATATATGATCTGTGTGCAATCATCGATATCACGAATGTTGCTCGAAATTATTTAAATCACGTTTGCGTGCTTCAGATAAACAAAAAATCAAATTTAGATAACCAGTCACATAAAATGGTAGACACATTTTTGACGCGTTTCGACCTTGTATTGCCATCATCAGAGAACTTACTTTACTTTACTTTATTGCGACTGACTCCTTTTGGAGGATAAGCCGGCTCCATAGTCATGGAGTTTCTTGGGAATTTGGTACAAGTAGTGTCCTCTCACCACTCGGCTTTTTGATCGAGGACGCACCTCTAGCCTTTGCACATCCAAGCGCAGTCTGCAAGGCAGCAGTAAGTTGCATGGTTGCCGGTGGCTGTTGAGTGCTCATTCGCCATTCGGAAGTACGGGGTACTGTCCAGGAGTCCATGTAATCCTGTGGCTGTTGTCCCCTTTTGTGGCGGGGACACACGCCGCGTCATGGTGCCGTCGTCGGGCTCATGTGGTATTTTATAGGAGATCCGATTGCCGGTCGGAAATCCACCACGCCCTGGTGACACCACCGCCATAGCCCCGTTAGCCCATGTACGGTCGGCCATCGAGACATGGTTGACACCGTCGTACCACGTTGAGGAGGGGATGGATTTTACAGTAAGTTGAATTATGTAGATGATGGCCATAGAAGTACGGCTGAAGTTAGCTTTGCTATTTTGTGCGACCGGTGTTTTTCTCACGTTGGCAAACCTGATTTAGATGATCCGATCATTATGTATGCAATATATGAATGATATGCATGGATTGCATTGTTTCAAAAATAATGCTATTCAACATATATTAAACCATAAAAAGTATTTAATGATTATTTTTTACCGGACTTCAAACTTAGCAGAATCTTTCTGTGAATGTGTGAATAGAGGCCTGCGAATTGTTTGTGAAAAGCTAAACCAAACCGTCGCCAGTTAACAAAGATTAGATCGCACCTCATTTCCAGTTGTTAGTGCAAACGATGTTGAAGCTTTCGCAAGAAAGGGACGAATACGCACCCAGCCTGATCGAAGACAGAACAGATGGGTACTTGGAAATAGAGAGATCAATCGGATCTCTGCGAAACGGATAGTGCAAAGCGACAACTCGCGAATGCAAACCGCGGAGATTCACCACATGAATTCGGCACTCCACAAACTCTCAAAGGATGTGCAAATGAAGCGGTTTGAATAAAATTCCAAACTTCTTCACAACTTTGTATTTTCATGGCGTGATGAGCCGTGGACTGAAGAAAGAAACCATTAAGTTTTCATTGAAGTTATCCGTTGAAAAGGAGAACTGCGAACAATCACTTGCTAGCTAGAACGAGAACCAGGTAAACACCTTTCTTTATCGACCGAAGTCGGATAATCAAGACAAAGAATCGTAATAATTTAACGAGTAACATTTTCGTTGACGCACAGGCTGATCTTGCCTGGCCTTAATGCTAACTTCGCCATAGTGGTGTTGTGTAGAGGTTTGTTTTGATGATGATGATGATGATGATCATTATGACGGGAATTTAAAAAAAAGTCAATTTAAAGAAGACATAATAGGTGTTATTCAGAATTTAATAGTGCGTGTCACTAGAGATGTATATGAACAAAATCAATAGTGGAGGAATGGCACGAATTCTGCGGGGAACGCTAACATATCGCGTTTTGAAAACTTGACAAATCAACTCGTGAACTGCTAGAGCTTGCGGCTGTCTTAAGATGAAGCGTCATTTTGCACAGGAGAAACTGGCAGGCCGACTTTAAGCAGTTCTACAGCCTGTACAAATTTAAGTGCCAAATAATTGTGTACGCGGTTTCTTTGCTTTCGTGTAACAAATCAACTACCACGAAATATGTAACTGAGGAAATGATGCCGTTTTATGTAACAAAGTGGTTGAAAAGAACCGATTTTCTTTGTTAAGTCGCTGCTGATATTTGCGTGTCATTTCGAAGTGCACTGGTTAATAATGCACGCAAGTTGATGTAATGACATTGGACATTCTTGTAGACAATCTACTATCAGATGTTTAAATTTGCCACCCGGAAACAGAAAAAAATATAAAAGTTACTAACACAATAGTCGTAGTGTTAGTTTCCTTTACAGCCTCCGCATATATATTATATAGTGCGAGTTAGCATTGAAGTCGCATTGTCGTGGACTTTATATGATGTTAGCTTCACTATTGCAGGTTTACACATTCGTCTAGGAGATTGTACCGTCCTATTATTCCACATTCTTCGACCAAATATATAGTGGTTAAAGGGAGTAATACCGGCTCCTACTGATGAGTCGCCAGTAAGCACGAAACGAATGTGCATGAGATTATACTTTCCGTTCATGCTGCCTTTGGTTTATTCTTCTGGTCCCAACTGAACTAATTTGTTACTAGGTTCGCAACACCTAATACATACTTGCATATATATTAGCTCTTCGCAACAAACAGAATTTAACTGTAATATATTGAATTGAATGATGTCATGCTTACCGCGAAATGTGATAACTGATATCGATGAAGGCCAGAGTATGGTTTAACTGGAGTAACAGGTGTTCGGAAATTGTTGTAATTCTCAATTTGGGTGAACTTTGGCATAAATTTATATCCATCAGGTTGGTATCATGTACCGACTCGGAAACCATAGTGTTGGTATCCGGTACTCATCGATTTCAAAAAAGGTATCAGTTACTAACACAATAGCCATAGTGTTAGTATCATTTACAGACTCGGTATATATATTATATAGTGTGAGTTAGCATTGCAGTCGCATTGTCGTTGACCTTAGATTATGTTAGCTTCACTATTACAGGTTTACACATTCGTCTAGGAGATTGTACCGTCCTATTAACCCACATTCTTGACCAAAATATATAGTGGTTAAAGGGCGTAATACCGGCTCCTACTGATGAGTCGCCAGTAAGCACGAAACGAATGTGCATGAGATTATACTTTCCGTTCATGCTGTCTTTGGTTTATCCTTCTCGTCACAACTGAACTAATTTGTTACTAGGTGCGCAACACCTAATACATACATGCATATATATTAACTATTCGCCACAGACATTATATAAATGTTATAATAACAAATTTAATTGTGTATTAGGTGTTGCGAACCTAGTAACAAATTAGTTCAGTTGTGACCAGAAGGATAAACCAAAGGCAGCATGAACGGAAAGTATAATCTCATGCACATTCGTTTCTTGCTTACTGGCGACTCATCAGTAGGAGCCGGTATTACGCCCTTTATCCACTATATATTTGGTAGAAGAATGTGGAATAATAGGACGGTACAATCTCCTAGACGAATGTGTAAACCTGTAATAGTGAAGCTAACGTAATCTAAAGTCCACGACAATGCGACTTCAATGCTAACTCACACTATATAATATATATACTGAGTCTGTAAAGGATACTAACACTATGGCTATTGTGTTAGTAACTGATACCTTTTTTGAAAACGATGAGTACGGTATACTAACACTATGGTTTCCGAGTCGGAACATGATACCAACCTGATGGATATAAATTTATGCTAAAGTTCACCCAAATTGAGAATTACAACAATTTCCGAACACCTGTTACTCCAGTAAAACCATACACTCTGGCCTTCATCGATATCAGTTATCACATTTCGCGGTAAGCATGACATCATTCAATTCAATATATAACAGTTAAATACTGTTGGTTGTGGAGACCTAATATATATGCAAGTATTTATTAGGTGTTGTGAACCTAGTAACAAATTAGTTCAAATTTGATCAGAAAGATAAACCAAAGACAGCATGAACGGAAAGTATAATTTATTGCACATTCGTTTCGTTCTTACTGGCGACTCATCAGTAGGAGCCGGTATTACGCTCTTTACTCGCTATGTATTTCAGCGAAGAATGTAGGACAATTGGACAGTAAAAACTCTTATACGAATGTGTAAACCTGCATTAGTTAAGAAAACTTCAAGTAAAGTCTTTGACAATGCGACTTCAGAGCCAACTCACTATATAGAAAATATACTCCGAGTCTCTAAACGGTACCAACACTATTGCTATTGTGTCAGTATCCGATACCAACAGTATGTTTGCCGAAACCCTAACCACGTTTTCAACAATACTGCCATACGTATTTGAGTTATGTTGATGACACCATACTCATGAATGAATATTTCGCAACATATGACATGTTTAAAGATTTTACATCGTGAACTATGACATTTAGGTTTCTTGCCTGTGCAAAACCCCTCAATCAAACGCAGTCTTTTTTCTTGATGTATTGCTATTTAGTCGGGAAGATGGCAGTATGAAATTAAAAATATTTCGAAGACAGACATAAACAGGACAGCACACCCAAAGTCGCAAATGATAATTTTTACATGCAATTTATCCGGCAAAATAGAGAAAATCTGTTTTGATGAATTTCAATGTTAATAATTTGCGGTGCTGAGGACACATTTTTTGTAGGAAACGAGGACCCGAAAATTTCGTTAAACTAAATATGAAGCCTTAACGACGGCAGTATATCTTTTAAACGGGACGCGCCATTCAAAATATTTACAGGAAGAATTAGAAAGCACTGACGTCTCGGATGCTTAATACAAAATTGGTGATTGTCTATACTAGTAATCACATGCTAGCTTTTTATGCTACTTGCAATTGAACATTCAAAAATTGTTTATTCATACAAATGACATAACCGATTATTATGGAAGGGAATTGATGTAAATTTTAGTCTACGCACAGATCGCGTAGAAGAGAATGTTTCTGCAATAACTGAATACATTTATATAAATAAAATAACTGATTGCGCGGGCGGTGATAACAATTATTTATATGAATGTTGCAATCTTTATGTAAGCACTTGTCTTATTATATACATACATTTGTCAGTGTAAACCGACCATTTTATAGTGTTGAAAAGTTAATTCATTCAATATTTTAATCAAGGTTGCGATCGTGATATAAACACCTGACCCATTATGTGCATACATTTGTCAGTATAAACCAAGCGTCGTATAGTGCAGAAGAGGCAATTTATTCAGTAGACTGGTTCTTTCCTTATTCGGACCTCATCACGTACTTACCAGAATTTACCGGGGACAGATATCGAAACTGGGCACGTCTGCTTCGGAATCTGTCGCTCTAACCACTGAGCCGTCCTGTAACGAGCTTGTACAACTGAGTGAAGCAATATTGTCACGGTGTCACAAATTTTGCCACTACAATAGAATATATATGGAAATCAAAGTTAGATATGCGGCTCTCACCTCTAGCAGTCTCGCATACATTGAACTTGACTGGAAATGTCGGCTGCACAATTTCTATGCAGTCACGATCATTAACTGTTTGCAGCTTTTGCCACATATGCATATATAGGCAATACAATTTAACAAAAATTGATTGCGCGTGTGGTGGTAACAATTCTTTAAATCAAGTTTGCGAGCGCGATCGGTTTGATCCTCGCTAGTCAGTTTGCTGTCGTACTCAGATGATGATCATGGAAGGTCGAAACGCGTCAGTGAGTGCGACTGACGGTAGTTTTGTTATGTTGTTCGACGACTGGTTAAATACAATGGGATTGGTGTTTACTTCAAGCTTGCAAACTTGATTTTAAGAATTATGAATCTTAAGCTCACAATTAGATCTAAAGAATTTTTATCATTGCCTGCGCAACCAGTGACTGTGTAAGCGTATGAATTTTATAAATGTGGTAAAAACTGCATAAAGTTAATGTTTATAGTTGTAATCAAATTGTACAGCCGACCTTTTCTTTCCAATGTCATTTATTCAGGACGGCTAGAGGTGAGAGCCGCACAACTAATTTTGCTTTCCATAAATATGCATTCCGTTTTGGTCCTCGCTGGTCAGTTTGCCATCGTACTCTGAGGTCTCTGGAAGGTCGAACCGCGTCAGCACGTGTGACTGATGGTAGTTTTGATATTTTGTGGGACTAGTAAGATAAGATGAAATTTGTGTTTTTTCTCAAGCTCACAAGTTGATTTAAAGTATAGTTATCACCGCCCGCATAATCAATGTGTTTTTAATTGTATAACTTATATACATGTAGCGAAAGTTAGGAAAAATTAATGTTCATGAATGCAAAGATTTTGTGCAGCCGAGATTTACAGTGCAGGACTACTACAGGTAATGGCCGCATCTTTTATTTTTCTTATATTACATAAAGAAATTGCTTCTCATTGGTCAGCTTGCTTTCGTGCTCAGAAGATGCCAATGGAAGGTTGAAACATGTCCGTATGACCTACTGAAGTTTATTTTGCTCTGTTTTTCGATCGGTTAAATAAAATTAGATTGATATTTTGTTCAAGTGCACAAATTATTTTCAATGTGCAAGCCTTTAATCTGTTTTAATCGGAAATATGCTTCGACACGGATGTTTGGTGCAAGCCTTTTTCATCGATAAGAAAACTTATACTTTAATGCGGTGTTTATCCTTATCGTAATGCTTTATTGTAATGTCTGTGTCGGACCTGTACATTTTCATAGTATTGAAATACATATATACCTGTGTGAAAATGTTCCTAAAACAGTTTTCTGTTCGCAATATTCCATGATAGGTCTTCAGAAATACTTCGTATTTTCTGTTTTACTTTATTTGTCGAAAGAATTATTTTAATTATCTGAAATGGCATGCCGAACCATTTGGTTCACCCTATGCCTATTCAAATTATGAGTTATTCTACATTAAATTGGGGTTGCTGCTAGACTTTGGGATGGATAATGCTTCCAATTGGTATTCACTCATGGGTCACATTAATGGTAAGCAAATACATTCACTAGTCGAAACATGGATCCTCGTAATTTGGTAGAACTCTTTCGAGGAAATATTCAAATAACACAGTTCTACAGAACTCGACCTCCGTTTCAAATTCACTAGAGCGAATGGAAAATCTTTCAATATTTTAAAATGCAAGGTTTATTTGTCAACCCCTAATAGAATCTAATATTTTGCAGTTAACAGCATAAAGTGTTAGTCTATTATATTAGAAACTTTATGCAATCTCGTCTTATATATATATATATATATATATATATATATATATATATATATATATATATATATATATATATATATATATGTGTGTGTGTGTGTGTATGTGTATGTAAAGCTGTGAATTCTTGATCTCGTTTATCTTATATTTTCGTGGTTTAATTGCATTTTAAAATTTAAAAAATCCTTTGTCTATCTCTTTAGCAGGGTTGCGGTCTTGATATAAACACTTGATTCATTAATTGCTTACAAATGTTAATATAAACTAAGAATTGTATAGTGTAGAAAAGGCAATTCATCCAGTGGACCGGTTTCGTCCTTATTGGAAACTCATAGTTTACTAGCAAGAAATTGCCACGGACAGCGTAGATTTGGGATGGTAAGTCGCAACTTTGGGTCTAAATGGATGCTATATGAGCTCCACTTAAAGCAAAAATAGACTAACAAATTTATATTACTTAGTATATAACTAAAAATTGAGTGTAGTGTAGTGTGCGGAAGGGTGGCTCAGTGGTTAGAGCACCAGATTCCAAAGCAGACGTGCCCAGGTTCGAGCCCTGTCCGCGGCAAATTCTGGCTAGTACATGATGAGTTCCCAATTAGGGCTAAACCGGTCTACTGGATGAATTGGCTTTTCTTCACTATACGCTACTTAGTTAATACTGACAAATGTATGTGCGTAATGGGTCAGGCTTTCATATGAAGATTGCAACCTTGATTATAATAAACCAGTAATTAGCTGCCTAACTTCATTTCGCTACCGATTCGCATAGGCAACAAATCTTTGTGAATGTCGCGAAGATATGTTTGGCCGAATGCATCTCTGCGTTTTGTTACCATGTAGTGGCCTCATATGCATTGGCTTTGAAAGCATTACCTGATTTCAATTTTATTTCATTCACCAATGTAAAACAGAACAAATCCCGTGTTGACATCCGTTGCACTAGCCAACACACAGACATGACGTACGCTTAGTTAGTGAGTCAGGATTTTTTATTTAATCACTGTATTTTCATTTCGATGAACTTGCACATGCAGACACATACACAAATAAAATTGGCATACTCTTACCTAGTGTTAAGAAATCTAACATTAATTACAATTAAGACAGATTATACTAAATTTTACACTTGACTTATGCTTTCCGTTGAAAAAGGCTTCCGAAACTGAAAGTCGAAATATCCGGATTAATCATGAGGACAATAGATGTGAACACCATTTTGCGCCCAACAAGCAAATGGTAAATAATTTAGCCATGCAGTCAACTTTTACTAGCTGAACTGCTTCACGAACGTCCTTTGGTGAATCTATGTTTAAATATGTCGAAATCAGTTGGTAAAATAGAATTCATGAAGAATGGGTGTAAATTATATCATTTTATTCATAAATAAAATAAGCAAGTAATAAGTAAAAATATTATATATATATATATATATATATATATATATATATATATATATATATAAATATTCAAAAGTTTATAGACATTACATCTTAATTGACTAGCCACGAATCATAAAACACAACAACAATTTACTGCCATCCAAGAGCGTCGAAACACATACTAGACCAGAGTCAACAATCATTCGATCGGATTGACAACTAACTGAAGAAGAAAAAACAACTTCACATACAGTATCATAACCATTGATTACAGCGAAAGAAATTTCAAAGCATTATGGGAATTCAACACTGCAATACGCACACCCTGCTCTGTAACAAGGCGAAAGGGAGATGACACTACCTCTAGCAGTCTCGCATACATTGAACTTGACTGGAAATGTCGGCTGCACAATTTCTATGCAGTCATGAACATTAACTGTTTGCAGCTTTCGCCACACAAATATATATAGGCAATACAATTACACAATAATTGATTGCGCGGGTGGTGGTAACAATTCTTTAAATCAAGTTTGCGAGCTTGAAGTAAAAACCAATCCCATTGTATTTAACCAGTCGTCGAACAACATAACAAAACTACCGCCAGTCGCAACGCACTGACGCGTTTCGACCTTCCATGATCATCATCAGAGTACGACGGCAAACTGTCTAGCGAGGATCAAACCGCATTGCATATATATGGAAAGCAAATTTAGATATGCGGCTCTCACCTCTAGCAGTCTTGCATACATTGTACGTGACTGGAAATGTCGGCTGCACAATTTCTATGCAGTCACGAACATTAGCTGTTTGCAGCTTTCGCCACAATATATATATAGACAATACAATTAAACAATAATTTATTGCGTGGGTGGTGGTAACAATTCTTTAAATCAAGTTTGCGAGCTTGAAGTAAACACCAATCCCATTTATTTGACGATGATCATGGAAGGTCAAAACGCGTCATTGTGTGCGACTGGCGCCAGGTTTGTCATTTATCACGACGACTGGTTAAATACAATGGGATTGGTGTTTACTTCTAGCTCGCAGACTTGATTTAAAGAATGGTTATCACCACCCGAGCGATCAATTTTTGTTTAATCTAGCATATGCGCATCTATGCATTAGATATCACGCACCTATTAACAAATCAGTTTAAATTAGACCAGACGGATATGAAAAAGTGAGCATGGATTAATGACGCAATCTCATCTAGCATTACTTTTTGTGCTTATTCCTCGTCCTGGTGTTACTTACTTACTTTACTTTACTGCGGCTGACTCCTTTTGGAAGATAAGCCGGCTCCATTGATTTCATGGAGTTTCTCGGGAATTTGGTACAAGTGGTGTCCCCTCACCACTGAGTTTTGTTTAGTGCCTAATACAGGGGTTATTTAGAAATATAAACGATGTTTTGAAATCGGAATTTTTAAAATCGTCTAAATGATACTGTTAGTGTAAATACTAACAATCCAACTCACATTGGTGGATATTTGTGTTGGTACCATACACAGGGTTGTTTCGCATTATTGCCAGTGAGTTGGATTTCAAGTCGCATAGTTGAAGATTTTATGCTCAGTTGACTCTTCTAATGCTTTGATGCACATAGGTATAGGAAGTTGACTTATTTCTCCAATTGTCACATATTTCCATACAAAAGCACATTGAGCGGTTTGGGCGTAGTGCCACCTCCTGCTGATGAGTCGCCAGTAAGCAAGATAAGCATCTATTCACGAGATTAGTCCTTATGTTCTAGCCGACGTTTGTCTGTATATATATATATATATATATATATATATATATATATAGAAAAACTTTATTTGCCTCTGTGTACCGTTTTTTCTCTTTCTACGGTGTTCTGGCCCTCTGGTTAACTTAAATAATTAATGAATTAATGAATTGAAACTACACACAATATATAAATATAATTAAAGGCTCAAAAAGAAAACATAACTAAACAGTGGATTATGATTATAGCGTGGGTGGTCTAAACAAAAGCACAAAATAACACATCTATTTAATAGTTTAACAAAAAATAAAAATATTTTTTATCGATAATGACATCCATTGTGATAAAAAAATTAGTAAAATAAAAGCGTTAAAATATTTTTCCATATAGTCGAAAGTTCCAACAGAAAACATAATTAAGCACACAAACATAATGATAATAACCAGACAGGCAGTAAGCTATGTATCTCCATTCCTTCACGTGGCTTTAATCAAATAATCAGCTCTGCCTAGCTACACTACAATACAGTCAGCATCACCATTCATATAAACATACTCTTGGTTGCGTAGAAAACAGATTTAGATATTGTGCTTATATTGATAATTTAATTCGTATTGGATAAGGAGGATATGCCAAACCCAGCATGTGGGTTGCATATCAATATGGAGAATAATTTTATTTTCAGGGCGATATCGAATCAGCCGTACAAATTTCATAAATAATGAGCCTGATCAACTTCTACTCTAGCGTGTGTATCATGCGCTAACTTATTACATACCTGCATTAGTATTAGGTCTTTGCAGCAAATAAGTCTTCACTTATTTATCTCAATGTTTTGATTAATGATATAAGCAACAATCCCATTTTACATAAACACATGTTTATATTTTTTATTAGGAAGAAAAAACATTGGTAATCTAGTGGATAATGGCCATTAACTAATTGGATAATGGCCATTTATTTCGAGACCACTAAGCATCGCTTTACAATCTTTCAAGTATATACAACCTGAACACCCAGGACGTATATAAACGAAAGATTGTCAAGCGATTTTTAGTAGTCTCGAAATAAATGGCCACTATCCAATTTGTTATTATAATATCTTTTCCTCCCTAACAAGAAATATACTGCATAATATTCGAAGGAAATAGACATTATAAAGTATATATACATATACATATATATATATATATATATATATATATATATATATTTATATACATTTTTCAGTATAAACTAGTCATTGTATAATGCAGAAAAAAGCAAATTCATTCAGCTGACCAGTTACGTCTTTATTGAAAACTCTTCAAGTACTGCTCCAAAATTTACTGCGGACAGGGCTCAAAACCCGATCATGACTGCTTGGGAATCTGATTCTATCCACTGAGCCACCCTTTCGTTTTTTGTTTGATTAAAACCTTTCTGCAAACGCACATGAATTTGTTTCAATTTCTCTGTTTATCTAGTTTCGCATTTGCACACTGTTTAGTAAATTAATTCCTCTGTCCATGACTAAGGAAATTTTGACGTAATTTGTGATATTTGCTAAATTTAGTAATTAACGTGTTTCGTAACACTGACTGGTGCGCCTATTTTCTCATTGATCTCGTGTGCAGAATGTTATTCTTTTGCTTGTGTGTGTTTGGTTGCAACATTGTAGTTACTTACAATCCTACACAATCGCGAATTTTTTAAATTGAAGAATATCTAAATTCTACTAGTCAAATCATTTTATTTTTTGGCAACTGCTTACGAAACTCAACTTTATAGGTACCTTATATTTTAATAACATTGTGAATCGCATAGTTTATATTAAATATTCATTGTGTAGAAAAAAACTTTAGAATATGTCACTGTTCTTATAATAATATTAATAAAATTACGTAATGCTCTATTCGTAGCTTGTTTAGAAACTAGTTCAACAATAGACTCCAGAAGCAGACGGGTTCACGTTGGAGCCCTGTTCAAAAACAAATTCTTGACGGTACGCGAAGAGTTCCCAATCAGGACGAAACCTGTCCACTTGACGGTTTGTCTTTTCTGCATTACACAATGCTTAGTTTATACCACCAAATGTATGTATATAATGAGACTGGAGTTTATATCACGATTGCAACATTGATTTAATACCTGATATCACGGCCAGCACAATCAATATTCATTTAATTATATAAATTTCCAATTCAATATAACTCCCCCTGGTTGCATAGTGCCAGTTTTATAATGACAGATATAGGATGATTAGTTGGAACTTTATTTCTAAAGAGACGCCATATTGGCTCCATATAAAGGATAGGCTAAAGCAGAAACATTAGTTAGTATACAACTGCAAGTTGGGTTTAACGTTCGACAGGGCGGCTCAGTGGATAGAAAATCAAATTCAGAAACTGTCCTTCCCGGATTCGAACCTTGTCCGTGGCAAATTCTCGCCAGTACGTGATGATATCGCCTTATGGACGAAATCGGTCTACTGGATGCCTTACCTTTTATACATTATACAATAATTAGTTTATACTGGCACTTAGATGTATATAATGAGACTGGTTTATATATATATATATATATATATATATATATATATATATATATATATATATATATAGATCACAACCTTAGTACAATGATTGTTATCACGGCCTGCGGAACGAATGCTCGTCTAATTGTTAAAGTGGAACAATAGGAGCATGACGGTTGTTTTAATGTATTGTTCAACGACTGATTAAATGCAAAATAGGATTGGTGTTTACTTCAAACTCGCAAACTTGATTTAAAGAAATGAAAAAGGATAGGATCAAAGTCAACATTAACAAAAGACATAATCTAATGTGCTTACTTCATCTAGTTTATTGATTTAAACGATCAATGCATACTCTGGCGTTGACGTCAATTATTTAAATCAAGGTGGCAAACTCGATATGGACATTAAACACATTGTCTATCAATCCATATTATATATATATATATATATATATATATTGTTGTACTAGTATTATTAGCTATAGAATGAGCAGTAGTAGTAGCACTTCTAGTTGTTTTAGTAGTAGTCTTTTTGGTATTACTATTAGTTGTAAAAATAGTATTTGCTGAATTACACCACGTGGTTGCATATTGTTGTTCTGTGAAATTACACGAGTTTAACTGAGATCCTCAAAAATATTAATTCATTTCATTCAAGTGAATTTTATTATACTAGTTTTTGCCTTGGTTTTCCGTAAATGTATTATCAGTAGAACCTTTAGTTTGAGACAGTTTTTTTCGCACAATGGGCACTGAAAGAGTTTTTCATAGCGTCACTCTAACTAACCAAGCCGTACACTGTACATTTATTAAACCAATTTACCGGATTTGTGAAAGAGGAGATCTTCAAGTTGTCATCAAGACGGCACAGATTCTCGTAGGCTAGATATTTTTGTATCATTCTGATGTGCAGAATGAGATGCATGACTGGGTTCGTAATAAAGACACTGGCTCTTTATATGCAATTACTGTGAGATAAATTACTTTCCGATTATTTATATGAGTATATACAATAAAATTGGCAATAGTAACATTAATACGGAGCATTGGTTTTGGTATATCGAACTGCTTTAAAGTAGACACATTTTCATCGGCATGGAGAAATCCCAAGTATTTGTTCTTATCTTTCTATTCAATTAGCTATATTTCTACACAGTTATCCATTTTCTAAAGACAAGTCAATTTATTCATTTCAACTGCGTGAAATGCATTTTTATTCCATACAATTCTTACGTTAAACCCACAAAATTAACATTTAATTAATTGCTGTCACGTTGTTAAGCGCCCATCTTGGCGAGTGGCTTTGTGTTAAAAATTAAAGCAATGGATGACGCTCTGAAGCAAATAGGCATGTGTAGTTGAGATTGAATTGTGGGTTGTATACAATACGCCGTTCCTGTGTCACATGTGATAAGCTCGATGTCTTTTATCCAAGTAGCCGAGATGTCGACTAGTGCTATTTGCAGTCTGTTCTATCATCCAGGATGAAGCCAATAATAATAAAGACACGGTCCCACTAACCAGGTTGCATTTAGTACGCCTGTTTTCCGATTTATTTTCTAATTGTATGGTCTCTAATCATACGTTTTGCATGCTTAGACTGGTGAAGCAATTCGGTCAGAAAATCGACGATACAACTGGAAAAAATTAGCCACAACGCTAAAGCAATATCGCAACCTCTCATATCTGGACAAATTTTAAATTTATCATTGTGAAAACCATGTGTTCTAGACGAAAGGTTTTCAGTTTAGTGTAGTTGAATTTCATAAACATACTTGGCATGATAAATCTAGAATAGTAAAAAAGAAATGTTCTATCGTCTATTCTATGCGTGTTTTTAAACTGCAATTTGTAGAGAGTATATGAAAACTTATATATATATATATATATATATATATATATATATATATATATATATATATATTCTTTTGAAATGCGAGGTTTAATAAAATTCATTGTACCCTTCCTGTGTGCAAAAACAAAAAGAAATTTTATCAGATATAAGAAATATTTCTTTCGCATTGTCTTCTCAAATATCTACTAATGAACATATCTTTATATATATATTTATATATATATATATATATATATATATATATATATATATATATGTTCAAATATTTCTATCTTGTTTTGCTTTCCAATTTATATATAAAGATATGTTCATTAGTAGATATTTGAGAAGACAATGCGAAAGAAATGTTTCTTATATCTGATAAAATTTCATTTTTTTTTTTGCACACAGGAAGGGTACAATGAATATATTTAGTTAGATCTTTCAAAAACTTTGCGATTAAGCTTAATTACACAAAAATATAATTTACACCTGGCGTATACATTGTTTTCCGTTGTTCTCTGCTGGTGATCATGGGAGGTCGAAACACGTCAGCACATGGGAATAGCCGTGATAAGGCAACGTTGTGCATATGGTTAAATCCAATGAGACTGTTATTTATATCAGACGCGCAGACTTGATTTAACTAAATCCGAATGTTTCACTAATGATTTTAGGAAAAGTTTTGTATTAATATTTATCGTTCGATTAAACAATTTTGCATTTTTATTTATGCAAATATGCTTAAAAATTGCCAAAATAAACAACACATTGCATAAAATAGCAAAATCAATTCATTAAGTAGACCGGAATCGTCGTTATTTATATCTTGATACCACTGAAAAGCAATTAACTGGTGTTAATCAGGACCAGAATTTGAGACTTCTGCTGGAATATCGGATGTCCGGGTTGTGTTTATTTTACAAATCTAGGCAAATTTAGCCTTTGTTGAAAACCTTGTGGCCGGTAACATTTACACGATCGGTAATTATGAATAGTGGTCAAACTTTATTGGCTTCATATTTAGACTCATGAAAATTTTCAATCTATGAAGGATATCTGATATGGCTACCAAAATATTTTCAAGATAAAAGCGCCTTGAAAACTACTGTTTTAGTCACAAAACAGATCAGGTAATTTTGAAACCTCCTACTACGGGACGTAAGAGCCGCATATCTGAGTTTCCATACCTTGAATACGCATTACAGTTTGTTCCTTGCAGAAAAGTTTCCCGTCGTTCTCTGGTGATGATCATGGAATGTCGACACGCTTCAGTACATGTGACTAAAGCTAGTTTTGTTATGTTGATAGACTGATTAAATACAATGGAGTTGGTACTTATCCAAAGTTTACACACTTGGTATAAAATAAAGTAAATAGTTTGGTTGCATATGTTGCGGTTGAAATCATACTTATCGATTATCGAAAAACTCTAATCATTGCTACTCGAATTTAAATTATTTTTGTATATTTGCTTGTCAGTTATTTTCCCATTACCTATGACGTGTGGAAATGAAAATTTACGAATTTTTAGGCGTAGAAGCTTAGGAAATCCTGATAAAATACCACCATAATCACACATTGAATAATAATTTAAAAGTTCTTCAATAATTAATTTGGAAATGGCTGCATCCTAAAACAATTTTAATGTACAGAATAAGGCCGGTAATTTTAGACTCTGCTTTTTCTATTCCGTATAATGATGGAGATTTTTGTGCTAGGCCTCACTTGCATGTCTGACGCCTTCCGCGTTTGGAACTCTACAAAATCCGCCAGTTCTCACGTTTTTCATCTGAGGAAAAGTCGGTGGTTGTCGAATTTGCTCAATTTTGGGTCAATGCATACGCTTCTATGAAACCATCCATATAAAGGCGAAGACGTGCAATGTCAATTAAACAAGTCAAAATTAAATGTTAATTTTTTTTAAGGGTGAACAAATGGATAATAATTAATTCACACTACGAATTCTGGTCTTAATCAGAGATCCGTTTATTAATGCAAAAAATTTTAATTTAGACTTAAGAAAAGAAGTGATAAATATTCTTGTTGTCAACATTCTCATTTAATTATAAGCAAGGTGATACAAGTAAACCATCTTTGATTGCGCGGGTGGTGGTAACCATTTTTAAAACTAAGTTTGCGAGCTTGAAGTAAACTCCAATCCCATTATATTTAAACAGTCGGCGAACAAAATCTAATTTTGCTTTCCATATATATGCCTTGCGGTTTTGTCCTCGCTAGTCAGTTTATCGCTGTACTCTAACCATGATCATGGCTCAATTTTGGGTCAATAATTACGTTTTTATGAAACCGTCTAACCATTTTAGTAAGCACTGTTAACGACACAGCTTAGAATACTTCGACAGAGCGCGAGAACGATTACTGCGTATCTTTTTCCGATTTTTACTCTCAATAGAGAAATTAATCATTATTTAAAAAGTCTTTCGAGACCCGCCAACATAGTTTTAATAGTACTCGAATTAAAGGGGTTTCGAACTAATTCAATATTGACATTAAATCAGTTCGCTGCCTGCATTTAAAATTGAACGACATCGCGAACACAATTTGCAGATGAAAATCAATTTTTAAGCACTATAAAAACAGCAATTTGTCAACCTTGTCAAGGATAAACTTTAAAACGATTTTAGATAACATAATTGCGCCAAAACCGGCTACAATGCTAGCACGAGAAAAACACATTTCTTTTTAGGAATAGTGGAACGCAGCAGAGACCTTGCATAAAGTGCAGTCCTTCATTTAAGGAGAATCGGCAGGCCTATTTTCTATTTTTTTAATAATAAATTTCGTAAAACCACATGGAAACTACTTTCAATCAATTTTTTACAATCCTAAGTATGCCGTGGTCTAGATCTTTCAAGCGGTGAATTTAAAATGAACCTATGCTAAAAATGTAGCATTCACAAGCCTATTTGTCTCACTAGTTTTCCACAGATTTGCGCTCGTTCAAGGTCTATCGGTTGTTCTGAAAAGGTGTGGCGTGGTCAATTGACCGATATCGCAATTGCTAGTGTCTGGGATCGATTCAGCGGTTCTACCCCTCCATCGGAGTTGTGCCAGTAGCTTTTCGAGACAACTTTGTAAAAATAACTTTCATCATTCTTTAACTCAGTTCAGTGGTGATGGCCCGTCAAATAGCTTTCAGATTGAACCGTTAGGCGCATACTGCTGCCTTTAATTAATAAATATTTATCAATTTCTGTCTATCGCAAATGGCTTATCCATTTTGGGACCAGAATACTTTGCTAAATTAAATTAAACAAAATGTAAGTGCAGTCCAATTAACGTGTACGTTTCGTGCTTACTGATTAAGCTTCAGTAGAAGCCGAAACTAGGATACGAGAACAAAAAAGAGCTAAGTAATTGCTACCACCAACCAAGAAATCAGTGCTTTCATAGTTGAATAACAGTTTTCATCATCATCAAAAACAGCCAGACAAGAGTATTTAAATAATTATGCTTCACTGACGCATTACCATCGGAAAAATGTCAGAAAGGATAAAATAATTCCAATAATAATAATAATAATAATCATCATCATCATTAAAAAAATATGACAACTAAAATAAATTGGATAAGATCAATCATGTAAAGGCTAATATTTCATAACAATGCGCTGTGATAAAGAATGATTTATCAAGAGTTGGATCTAGCTGAGATTGCGATGCTCACCAAGACGGCACACATAAAAGAGACCATCCAGACGCCCTTGCTACACAATCCAAGCCCATTAAACTTTAGGTCAAAGCGAAACCGTCCACATGGCTTTCATGCGTTTTTCACTGTAGTTGCATAAGCAAGACTGTAGTAAATAACTGCTTCCGCTGTATGTCACTCGTTTTTGCTTTCAAAAACACATGAAAATCCGCCTTATTCTGAGTTTATTCTTTATAAACCGTGTGTTCTCCTATTTCGGAAACGCTCTCTACGTTGCCAAATATGTTTGGTCTAAAATGCACGTGAATTCACTTCTTAAGTGATCTTCTAATCTAACCTACATAGCACACTGAGCAGCTATTGCATATTTATTTTCAAAATGATTTATTGATCGAGTGTAAGCGTTTTTTAGTATAAACAAACATCCGTTTGTGTATTAGGCATCATGTGTTGTATTCGCCTTTTTTGTAATAATCTTGTGCTTCAATTCAAACTACATATATTTTAATAGCTTCAAACACTGTTTATCCATTCCTTAGATATGACCTCATATGAGGATAGACATGCATTTATCTTTGTGTGTGTAAAAGTGAATATTGCTTTCAAACCGCAGCTTCGGCGGTGTAGTCGATAAGTTGCACTACTCTGAACCAAATGCGCCGGGGTTTTATTCCCAGCCGTGGCAATTCTGATTGCAATTACGTAGATGAAACGCATTTGCTTCCTTATGCAGTTCGTAATTGAAATAATTAAATCTTGACATAAAGATATATTCCAACGCACATATATTTTCATGTATACATGAATGTATATTAACATGAATACAAAAGTGGATTAAAATTTCAGCGAAAAAGCCAAAAAAATTGCAAACCAATATGTTCATGAAGAGAACCAATTAAACAAACTTTTTATATTTAATCAACACCAATAAAAAAAAGTTGGGAAAAATAGGCTGAATAAAAATGTATCAAATACGGAGTCTAATACAAAAAATATTTCGATAAATATTCATCATTGAGCACCTACGCATAAACTATTTGTTAACGCGAATGTTTCGATTTATTCTCAAAGAAATTGAGACTTGCGTGTAACGTATTTTGCGAATGTGCCGATGTTTGCCAATGTCTGTCAATGTATGAAAAATTCAAAAATTTTTTTCATACATGGAATAAACTATGTGCTAATTTGAATCACTAAATATGTGTGTGAATATCGCAAGCTCAACACGTTTCAAAATGAAAGACAAAAAGGTATAAAATGACTTTAAATAATAAAAACGACGATATAAATACTTAGTTCATTAACGTGAAGCATACATATATATATATATATATATATATATATATATATATATATATATATATATATGCGTATGCCATGTAATTGACAACTGCAACTATGGAATTAAAGAGATAATCTCAAAGGATTCATAACATGATTTTCGGTATTTAAAAATCATTATTTATTACGTGATTTAAAAAAGAACTAATGACCTATAAAAAATCTTCATCCTGTTCTCTGAAAGCCCACGATTTCGAATGAAATACAGGGAAATTATATCAAATTGATGGCTAAACTAATTTTAACACCTGATTGGAAATTGGGTGATCTATTGTGCTAAAAATATACAATGCAGAATTATAAAATAAAAAATAATTTATTCCAAAATATCTAAAATTTCGACTTGAACAATCGTATTATGATGTAATATTTTTCCAATCTTCAACAAAAATACCGTCGTCAAGAGGATTTGTTTTAATTTTAAATTTAATCCGCTGTGCCCTGCAAAATTCTGATTTTCGTCAAGCTGGTTACTTCTTTTAATTGACCCAATCATATATTTAACGCGCAATTACCTGATCTGCGTTTTGACTAACGCAGCTTTTATTGTTCCAGTAGTTTTCTTCCTTTAATATATTTCGGCTACCTTTATCGGTAGCCTTCTTCAGTTGGTCCATCCTCACAAGTTTAACAAATGAAACTAATGAACCAAGCGCGTTATTTCCTCTATCCATATTATTTATACTTCAGACTGACCTTTCACTAGATATTCGCGTGTCACATGTGTGTGTGTGTGCATTTCCGTAACTGTTACTTTCATCTAACTAAGTGAGACTACAATGGCTGAATAAGAATTTACAATTTGAATGCGTTAACTATCCTTTTCATTCACTAAATGTAAACGCGCTAGATTTTAAATTATGTGCGACGCGGTAACAATCAGTTAAAATGGCGTCTTGTGGAACCCGTGGACTATGCTGAAATCAGCGTGAACACAATGTGTGCATAGGATAATGCATACGTGTCGTGATGGCTGGCAAATCATGGACAGGAGCCGGCAGTACGCTTTGTTCTCCAATAGTTCAAAATTGGCAAAAATGTCTATTGTGAGTTTGTGGCGTATGGACCGGCTTCCACCGATTAGTCGCCAGTAAACACGTAACACATGCATAATTTTGATTAGCCTCCTATCAGGTTGACTTTTGCACATACGTCTAGTCCTCTGCCAACTATCCTTCTACACGATAGGCGATACTTAACACATAATTGCATTTAATTTAGTTCTACGTACTTAAAATTAATTAAATTATGCTGCATACGAAATTTTAAAAGTTATTAACGTAAATAGCTGTGACTACTATCTTGTGTTTTTGATGTCATGATTTTTTTTACTAGTAAATATGATTACCAAAATAGAACATTCAAGAAACTATCATATTTATATATATATATATATATATATATATATATATATATATATATATATATCTTGAATGATTAGCACAAATGTATTGCTAACCTTCAAGCAATCTTTGAAAAATATATTAAAAGATTGACTCCCAAGAAGTACGCGTAGCGTCGAAGTCATTTCTTTAACACCAGAGGCCGAACCAAGTTCCTATTCCGAGCTGGCGCCAAGAATTTTGTCGGAGTGACGTTTGGAGATTGAGATAAGCACCAATCCAATTTTATTTAACTAGTCGAACAATGTAGCAACACGGCCGATGTACTCGGATGCCGACCTTGAAATTTCAACATGCGCGACTGTATGAAATCGTCGCTAACTTTTCTATATTGGGCGTCTTGGTAAATAAACTTGAGTTTGTTATATTTTCAAGTCCGCAAAATTAAGTGTTAGCATTTTGCTACAACCCAAACCATTGCTGGTTATTGAATAGAATGACCATAACCATTTCACTAATATCGCAGCCTTAACGCATAATGAGAGATCATTTGAATGTATGGAAACAACATATTTTATATAAGACTAAAGACACGAGAGCCAACAAGTGCATAAGCCTTAAAATTTTTGATCCCATATTTCGAAAATTGCGCCCGTAACACTATATATATATATATATATATATATATGTATATATATATATATACATATATATACATATATATATACATATATACATATATATATATATATATATATATATATATATCTACATTTGTTTAAGTAAAGTTGAAAAAATACATGGTTGGTTTTGGACGTGGTATCAGCTCCTTGTGAAACGGACCCGTAAATGAGCTTACGTGTTCTGCTTGTTTCGCCTTGGAGTCATGACATTTGTTCCATATGCATTAGAATGTAACACGTTTCAATGTGCATACATTATAATTCCCGAAAATTAAATATATTGGATAACTTGCTTCTAAATTAGTGCTGTTTGTTTGCTGCATCTTTGATAATCTTATTACCGATATAGTTTTGTATGCTGAATTTTGACATTTTTGTGATTTTCAATATTTCGATACGCATTTCCGAGACACCTTGATTAGGAGAAGAAATATCAACTATTAATAAAACAAGCACCAGGGAATTTTGTAAAATTCATCCACGCGAAACTACTCTTCTACGCCAAATCGTGATTTGAAAGTTAAAATCGATAAAGCGGAAATTTCCAGTGATAACAACAAAAAAAAGAAATTCAATTTTTAAGGCCAACAGTTATTCAAAAGTATGTATTAGGTGGCCGATCGTACATGGGCTAACGGGGCTATGGCGGTGGTGTCACCAGGGCGTGGTGGATTTCCGACCGGCAATCGGATCTCCTATAAAATACCACATGAGCCCGACGACGGCACCATGACTCGGCGTGTGTTCCCCGCCACAAAAGGGTTCAACAGCCACAGGATTACATGGACTCCTGGACAGTACCCCGTACTTCCGAATGGCGAATGAGCTCTCAACAGCCACCGGCAACCATGCAACTTACTGCTGCCTTGCAGACTGCGCTTGGATGTGCAAAGGCTAGAGGTGCGTCCTCGATCAAAAGGCCGAGTGGTGAGGGGACACCACTTGTACCAAATTCCCAAGAAACTCCATGAAATGTCACTGGAGCCGGCTTATCCTCCAAAAGGAGTCAGCCGCAGTAAAGTAAGTATTAGGTGTTGCGAACCTAGTAACAAATTAGTTCAGTTGTGACCAGAAAGATAAACCAAAGACAGCATGAACGGAAAGTACAATCTCATGCACATTCGTTTCGTGCTTACTGGCGTCTCATCAGTAGGAGCCGGTATGACGCCCTCTAACCACTATATATTTTGGTCAAGAATGTGAGATAATAGGACGGTACAATCTCCTAGATGAATGTGTAAACCTGCAGTAGTAAAGCTAACATCATATAGTCTACGACAATGAGACTTCAACGCTAACTCGCACTATATAATATATATACTTTACTTTACTGCGGCTGACTCCTTTTGCAGGATAAGCCGGCTACATTGATTTCATGGAGTTTCTTGGGAATATATATACCGAGACTGTAAAGGATCCTATTATCCCACATTCTTCACCCAAATATATAGTGGTTAAAGGGCGTAATACCGGCTCCTACTGATGAGTCGCCGGTAAGCACGAAACGAATGTG